>CM021773.1:16088979-16225581 GCA_011076525.1 Nettapus auritus
TGAAACCGAGACTGGTAAAACTTGACATTGATGCTTCCAGGAACCATCTCTGACTGCTTGTGGAATATGGAATCGATACCAAGATAAAATCAGGTGGCTCTTAATCCTAAAAAGTTCAAAAACTATTCAGTTTAGTTATTTTAGCCCAGATCGGTATTCTTAGTGACTTATTTCTAAGAGGAGACTGCCTGCAACTATTGTAATTTCCAGTAGAACAGATAACATTGTGCTGAAGCTATTAAAAACAATGATCGACTGCACAAATGTTCCCACGTCCCTGTCTGATTTAGTTCTTAGTCTCAGGTGCTTTTTGGATCATTTGTTTCAAAACAAAGAGCATCTGTAGTGATACTTTCCATAAAGACATTAGACTATATTATAGTTAGAGGAAGGAAAGTTACATTATAGTTAGAGGAAGGAAAGATTTTGGAGCCCTTATCCAAGTGATTTTAAAAATCTTAATAGTGGAAAGCAAACAAATTTTCTGTTTAAATTAGACTTCCAAGTTTGTACCCAGTATGCTCGCCTGATGAAACAAACGCACTGTACTTACCAAACAATATTATGAGAAGGGCAATTGGCATCACAAACAGTCCCACAAGCAAATCTGCCACTGCCAAGGATGTTAAAAAGTAGTTGGTGGCATATTGCAACTTTTTCTCCAGAGACACCGCCAGTATGACGAGTATGTTCCCCCCGATGGTGGGGATGATCACCAGGAGAATCAGTAAAGCCGCCCAACGCACTTTGTTCCCTTGCTCGTCATTTGGGTAGTTCTCTTTGGGTTCTCCTGTTACCGAGAGAGGTGACAAAGATCCATTGTCAGCTCCAGACCCGTTCAAGAAATGTAAAGGATGGGACATGTTTGTTTCCAGCAGAATGTATTCAGGAGCCGTATTTTGAGCAGGAATTGCGTACGGTGGAAGAGTTCGCTGTGCCTCTCTGGTCCAGGATGGTCCTGAAGAAAGGCCAGCATGGTCAGTATGGTAAACTGGTCATCTGCTATTTTGAGACACAGTAACCATGTCAGAGCTTGTATCCAAAGTTTTTTTATCCTGTGCCTTGCTGAGCACAGTTAGGTCTTAAAAATGAATGTCTCGTCTTGTGTCCATCTCTCGCCGGTCAGGTTCGGTGGTCTGCTGTCCCCTTTAGAGTGGGATTCAGGTTTCAGACGATCATACAAGAGAATTCAATAGCTGAGAAAAGTAAGCAGTACATTAGCTCCCGTCTTTTACTGCTGTAGGGGAAAAAAAAAGTGATAAGATAAATTTGGATGCCAAATAGTTCCCTCTAGCTATAGCGTACGTAGATTTGCTCTTTGTAAGTACGAACTGATGCAAAGACAGATGCTCACGTTGTGTGTATGCAACTCCTCCTCTCCCCAGTGTCTAGTCTCCAGCAGCATGTGCGTAGGCAGACGGCAGTTCCCATATTTCCCCTTATTAAGAATCCTATTTCTCCACAGAGGGTCACCCCAAAAATATCTTCAGAAATGATGTATGAGGCTTCGGTTTTAATGTCTACAGTTCCTAATTTATCAGGTGAGGGTCAGGAAGCTGTAGACAATAAAACACGAGTGACAGTCTCAAGGGACAGTAAAGATTTATGGAACTGAGATATCTAAATTTACCCGTTACTTGAAACGGGGGTGGTGAGTAAACCTCCTTTTGTTTTTGTAATCTGAGCAGGGCTTTTATTAAGCACAGCCTTTTCTACTCTCTCTCTTTCTCTCTCTCAACTCTGCTGAAGACTTAACACTTACATTTCCCTGTTCAAGCAGACACTAAACCAGTTATGTCGTTAAGCTGAACACAACACACTCAGGTACTGGCAAGATTTGATGTGCTGTAATTTTCAGGTGAAGAAAGCCTTACCTTTTTCTCTTGCATTTCAGTAGAGTTCACTTTATATCCAGGATGATCCTTTGTAATTTGTTCTTCCTTTTCATCACATGATTTTAAGATACTTTTCACTATTTTCTAGAAAGCAAGTTGTTCGTCTGTTTTTGTTTCTTGTGTTTTTCTGAAGTCTCTCTCTTTGCCTGCTTTTGTTTAGCACTTATGTTTCTTTCCACACCAAGATTAAGAATTTCTCTTTTGGGAAAACTCTCTTCCTTATCCAGGTATTTTCTCCAGCTCTTGAATGGAAGAAAAAAATTGTTCTTGCTGCATTTAAAAAAAAGATAAAAATCAGATTCTTTCTTTTCTGTCCTTCCATTCTTTTGATGATTTTGCTTAAGTGGTTAGCACAGTCTCAGTGCGATTTTCTTTGTTCATTAGGAAAACTTGCAGTCCACTGCTACTGTTGTTTGCTGTTTGATTCATTCCAGCACATCCAGCTCCGTGCTTGAAAGCAGGGAAATAAATGAGATGGGGCTCGGATGGAAAAAAGCCAGAGAGGGTTAATTGATTCAGCACTCCAGTACTCTAATGTATGCTCCTCGTAGCTGTATCAGGATGTGTAGACCCTGCAAAGAACCCTTCCTGCTGGAATATTGGAACTGCATGCAGGATAGTGTGTGTGTGCATATGTGCGCTCGCGCTCTCCTTCAGCTCTCTCTGCTTGGAAGCACAGTTAACCCTAAAAAGTTCTACTGCCATGTAAACACTGATGAGCACACTACTGTAAGTGTGTGGGCTGTTACTTTCAATCTTTCTACGTGCAGCTGCTTCTTATTATTGTGAACATTCTCTTTTGTTACCTTCCAACTTTCAGATGTGTATGTAGTCTCTAACTTCATGCATTTCTGCATAAAAATTGAAATAGAGTTCACTTCCAAGGACAATAGCTGGACAATTGTGTAAGAGTCCTTGAGTTTAAGGCCAGAAAAGACCATGAGATCATAGTCTGGCCTCTGGTATATTAATGGCCGTTACATTCCCTGAGTTGCTCAGTGCTCTCACCAGGCTCAACCTGGGAATTTGGTCCTCAAGGAACTACAAATCAATTCATATTTGTTTAGAAAGCAAACAAACAAAAACTTCTTTTGGATGCAGCTACTTTGGGGCCAGAGAGAGAGCTGCTGTCAGAAATGAACATAAGTATTTAACTTAATGG
This sequence comes from Nettapus auritus, assembly GCA_011076525.1. Lineage (NCBI taxonomy): Eukaryota > Metazoa > Chordata > Aves > Anseriformes > Anatidae > Nettapus > Nettapus auritus. The sequence continues at coordinate 16,092,037 of CM021773.1, forward strand.
TTTCAGATAGTACAGTAGAATTTCCAGCAAAGTATTTATCACTTGTTCCGTGTTTTGTTTTGTTTTGTTTTTTACTTTTTTTTTTTTACATTTTTTTTTTTTAATTTTACTTTTTAAAAGAAACTTTTGGTAAGATTTCACGATGTCTTCATTTTCAATTGACTTTTGACATCTTTATTCTTCAGAAAATCCTATCTTAGGAAATAAAAATAAATCCAGCTATGGTAATTGTTTCGTTATCTGACCACCTCCTCATTGTCATCTCTGACAGCACTGACAGAACACATGCAAGAGAAGGAATACATGCAAAAAGCAGGAACGGAGACAGAGCAATACTGTATTGGACTAATAAGCTTTTGGATTAATCAGCTTCTGTATATTTTATAAACCTTGAGGGCTCTCCTAGCATTACTTTAACTGGATTGAAATCTTTACCAAAATTTCTGTTGGATTAAGCACAGCCAGTTTTCACTCTTTCTGATTGTGCAGATTAAGCTTGTTTTCCTTCATCATTAACACTGGAGCTATTTTTGTCCGTGTTGAAAAGCGGCTGGAACTATTGCCGCTTTCTGGTGACAGAAATATTGGCAGTATTGTCTAAATAATGTGTGTGGGGAAAAAAGTTCCAGAGTAAAACCACTGAAGTATAGTAAAAGATAGATTTATCCTTTTACTTTAGTGGTCTACTTGTGGGTATATGGCATGTGCTGAGCTTAATGTTGTGTCTCCAAGTTTAAAGAACAGAGTTAAAAGCTCTGGGAGTTTAAAAATGGACAATGCATCTATCAGAAACCAGCTCATCATGAGCATCGTGTACTGATGTAAGCCCATGTTGGCTCTGAAGCATTATCTGTAAAGTGGTTTGTTTTTTTTCTTCTCAAATTTTGTCTTTCACAATGCAGTAGCACTATCCTTCAATCACTTCAATGTGGGGGAAGTATCAGAGTCAGAGAAATGTAATTTTGACAGCTTGAGTTCTGCATTATAAATTTCCTTCACAGATCTTAACCACATCTGAGAAACATCTCTGTAGGTTGCTGCATTAAAGAGTTGTTTTCGTCAAAGTGAAAATCAAGCGTTCCCACTTCTCTGGAATGCCTCATTGGATTTTATAATGTAATTTATATGATGAAAACATCTCTTTAGCTGCTAAAATGGCTAAATTAAACAAATTGGGAGGGGGGAGGCACTTAGAAGCACCACCTGAAGGCTGTACTATTGCTTGCAGACTGGTGTGATGAAAGCTGTATAAAAACATTCATATCTAACTGAAAGGAGAAGGATTTCTTAATACAGATGAAAACAATTTTCTTAGGACCTCTCAGAGGACGATGTTGAGAGTTTGGTTATGTGTCGTCTTGTACAGCATGTAAGCTTGCTTTGTGTGTCCTTTCGTTTCAGATGGTGAGAACTTATCTGCCTTTTGTGGTGTTTTTTGAACCTTCCCAGGCTTGAATAATTTATGGGAAACGTACCCGCCTGTGTATCTGTGACAGATCTCTAGCAAGCTCTTTGCTGCCTGCTTCTGACTAGGCCTTTTCTGTAGGCCGCTGCCCGGCCCCATGCTCGGCCACTTTCCTGTATTAAAACCTAGGTCTTGCTAAGATGGTATATAGTAACCTGAATGTTTGAACTGTGCATAGATCCCCCCACTGTTACTTCTGATTCAAATTGCCCATACTATTGCATTTTAATGGGCCAATATCTACATTGGACATGAGCTGTCGCTGGTGACAGAGCTTCTTTGGGTGGTGTGTAGCCTTCCAGTTGACATGCTGTGGTTGTCTGCAGCTCTCAGCCTGGTCCTCCTGGTGGTGTAAGGCCTCCTACAAGTTCTAATCCTTCAGCAGGTCTTGGGTGTGCAACCGGGAGGCACTGCAGAGAGAGACATTGTAGAGAATGAGCCTGTGTCGTGTGAGATAGCTGCAGGAAATTCCTGGTGTGGGAATCGCTTCGATCCTTTTTGTCGAGAGAAGGAGAGAGGATTTGCACCCATCCTTAATGTACACTGAAATACGTCAATTTGTTGCGTTTTTCTCTGTACCTTTTCAATGTTGTTCCCTATCCATCTCTCTCCATCAGAAATGACTGCAAACTGTGCAATTAATGTCTACATTCCTCCCTTATTAACTCATTCATGTACGAAATGAAATATCTATTAAGCTTTTCCTTTTGTCATTGAACAAGAAAAGCAATGCATTGAAATAGTACTGTATTAAATGATTAATTCCTGCGCAATAGTTTAGAAAGTTATAAATATTTTGAATAATATGAAATATGACTGGTGAGACTTAATGAGGAATTTAAAAGATATATTTGACATTTGTTCTTTAACATTTCATATTTCACTTAGTTGCAAAGCCCTTAAATATTTAGACTAAAAAATAAATGCATATTACTTGTGCTCCAGACACTTCCATTTTTAGTCTCAATTACGAGAGCAATCTGATGGCTTATTTTCAGAATTCTGTTTATTTACTTATTGATGCTAGCTTTTATACAAAAACATGGTTTCATGTTCAAATATTGCTAAAATAGAAATGGCAATAATCCTCCACCCTTCAAGATGTGTTAAGTCATAAAATTGCGGATAAATTGCACAAAGGTATCTGAATGTGATTCTAACTGGGATGTAATCTAAGAAACTAAGTGCTTCAAAATGTGGCAATCAGAGCTTTTAGCTTGTCTTGTGGTACTGGTGTATGCTTCTTGGACCCAAAAAAAAAAAAAAAAGTTAAACAATCAGTGTACCTAACGGTGTTTCTTAACTTTTAGTATGGCAATAAGGTTCTTGTAGGCAAATCCTGTAAAGAATTATGATTTTGTATCTGCGGATGTAATTTACCTTTTGAAAAGCCACGAGTTAGGTACCTTACAGATTCCAAGTAGAGCTGCATCTACTTTCTTTAGTTTTCAGAAACTCAAGGGCAATTAAAAGCTAAGTGTCAGCCTGTTATATATAATACTTATATATATACACATATATATATATATAAATGTCATATTTAATTCCCATTTAATTATACGCAGGAGATGAATATCCCTAGGAAGTAGGTTAAAGTTGAGGCTAAAGCTCAGGTCACTGGGCTGTAGTTAGGCAGCGCCTTTGCGTTCTGTTCATTTCAGGAAAGATTCAAAATCCCCAGTTAAGTAGGATGTTTGTTTCTTGTGGTGGTTTTGAGAGGAACCAGTTGGTGAGTAAAACTAATAAAATGCTAGCTGCTATGTTTTGCTGATCTCTCATTACTGTCTCAGTGCATCTTAATTTTTTTTAGGGTTTTGTTTATGGCTTCTCAAACAAACCAAACTGAACCTTGGAGCAAGTCCTTCATCTGCAGGCCAAACATCACAACAATAAAACTTATCCTGGCATCGGTTGGAAACAAATCTGTAGCCAGCTACTGTGTAGAAGTCTATAGAGGAAAAAAAAAAAAAAAAAAACAAAAAAAAAAACTTGTGAAGCTTCTTTGGCTTAATTTCATTTCCTGATAACAGGATAAAGTGAAGCAAGTTATAATGTTGTTTTTTGGATATGGGTGTGGATTCATTGACATTTGTTTTGATGGCTTACGTAGGAACAGTTGAGCAATTCTCAAATGAAAATGAAGGAAATAATCAGGCAGTTCTTTTGTTGTTTTGCTGTTGTAGTAAAATGTAATTGCAAAAGCAAACTGCTTGAGCAAAACCAGTGTTAGGAATAAAGGAAGGAACTGGTGCATTAAAGATAATTTGGTTTAAAAATAGACATTGGGCTGTATATCTTAGAAAGATGGGCACTTTAGAGATGTGCCTCAGCCTTTAATGTAGGAATTCATAGGATGGAATTACTGGCCTCTGTTACGGGAAGATTGGAATAGAGGACCATGATATGTTACCTCACAATATATTAAATATACTCGAGGCTTAGAGTTTTTACCCTGACTTTTAAGAGTGGGGCAGTCTGCAGATGAAACTTCTGCCCACTAAATTTCCAGATGTTATTCTTTTTTTTTTTTTTCATGTATCGTTATCATCTGTTTGATTTGCAGTAATGACAGATGCCCTCGCTAACACTAGGAGTAGCCCGTTGCTGAGTGTGACCTCTGATAAGCTGCAGTGGAGGTGTCCAGCAGGGAGATGGACGGTGCAGTAGGTTTGGGAACCGCTTTGGGGTCTGGTCCTGGTGGAGTGGAAACTACCTCCAGCAGCAGCAGAACTGCCTCAATGCTGTTCTGAATGTCAAGTCAGCAGTTCATGTGGCTGGGCTCAAAGTGAGGGCTGGAAGCCTTGAGCTAGCAGAAGGAGAGCAGGATCACGTTTTAAGCATATTCCTCAGTTGGATTACCAGTTGGAAATAATGCCACAGGAGCAAGACTGCAGGCTGTAACTGCATACGAGAGCATTTTAAATTTTTCCTTTGATCGCTTGACAGAATTGTTTTGAGTTTTATGAATTTTACGAAGTGTGGTTTGGGGTTTATATTGGCTAACTTTCTGGCAACAGTGTGTAAGATTTCGTAAAGCATCTCAGCAACGGAGCGAGCAAACAAATGTTACAGCTGTAACATCGATGCCAGCAGTGCTCTTGTATATTGAAGTCCTCTTCCTCTGACAAGCATTTTTACAGGGCTCTTCAGATTCCTCTACCTGCTTGTGATTCTGCCTTCTAGTTCTCTAAGAAGTGGGAGGGCACTTTTTGAAGGTTGCAGGGTGAGAAGACCGTGTGACTGAGGAAAGTGGTGGTGGGATCCCTTCAATAATTTCAGCTTCTGAAATGGATTTACAGAAGGCCACCTGTCAGAATGTTTGACTGTTTTATGGGTAGATATGAGACAAAAGCATTCAAAATAATGGCTACAAATAATGTAAATCTGACTAGGAATTCTGTAATCAATTGGTGTGCATTAATCCTGATTTTATATGAAAAAAAAAAAAAAGCTATGCTGGAACTTCTGACCCTGCAGACACAAAAATCCGTCCAAGTTAATGATTCTATAAAATCCAGCTTTCTGAGCTGGAATTTAATGATTAATGCTTCAAAGTGCAAATTACATCTTTGCCAGAAGATGTTTTTCTCTTCTTTGGCTCACAATCTGCCTGTTCAACATTTGCTGAAGTTAAGCAAACACAAAGGTGTTAAGAGTCTTTGTTCAAGAGCTGAAATCTTCCGTGCAGCTGAATGCTTGTGCTCGTTTATTATAGGATTTGTGCTTCCCAGTCTCCACATCAGCTCATTTTTAGTAAACGTTGTCAGCATTCAAGCTATTATTTGACCGACAGACTGACAGGTAGTTTTAAACGTGCCTTTTATTTTATAGTCTTCACTTCTGCTGCTTGCCTGTGGGACAGAGCTGTTTTGTTTCCCAGCTTTCCTTTGCTTCATGTTCTCATCACGGCTGAACCTGGGAGGTAGCAGAGCTTCCAGATATTCTTCTCTTCTTGTGTGTGTGGTGGTGGTTGTTTTTTTCTAATTTTGTTTTTGTTCTATCCCCCACCCCTGGTGTTTTAGGAAAAACTCATAAAAAATAGATTGCTGGTGGGTTGAGCAGCCTGTGAAACGTGGGTGCCTTCAGGTCCCTTCTGCAGTGCCTGAAGTAGGCCTGGAGCTTGGGTGGGTGCTGCTTGTCTGCGATCAACAAAAGAGGGGAGAGTAAGCCGAAGTTTAGGGCTAGTTATCAGAGGAGACTGTGGGAAAAGCGTTGAAATGGGAAGAGATAATAGCTGGAGTAGAAAATAGCTGAGCAGCAATGCAGTACTGAAGTACATACATGGTTATATGAGCTTGCCTTGGGTCCTCAGTCACAATGAACAAAGATAATATATTACTGCTTGAGGTGCCTTTACCTGTTTTCAGTGATTCAGGGATGCATTTAAATGAAAACAATGCTGGAGCATACTCTGTAATATCATTCCTATGTCTTGAGTTGGTTGAGATAATACATGATGATTTATAGTTCCTGTGTACCACAGCTACTGCCACCCACCTTCATCTTTCAGTACAGCAAAGGTGAGAAGAAAAGAGCCAATATTACAAACTGAGAACTAAATGCCAAGAGCCAAGAACACCTTAGTTTTCATTTGTACAGTTTGATCTGAAATAGGGTTATAGTCACAGTAAATGACTCGCAAGACCATATTTAGGATTGCAAGTGTGACAGCTACAAAGCTAGTCCGGGCTGCGAGGCAGTGAAATGGAGTAGATAACTGGAAGATATGTACTTTGAAACCAGCTGTAATTTAATCTCTTGCAATTTATAGTTTCCCATCTTTCCTTTCATGAGCCCATACTTGCCAGATGCATTCTTGCATTGCTCTTGTGTTTGTGTTGTTATGAGAGTGGGTAGATTGAAAGATGAGCTGTGGTGGATGTGCTTGCAGTGCCTGTGAGTTCAAAAGGCAGATGCGTATGAAACGTGCTTATTTTAAAAGCATTTTTGTCTTTGCTGCATCAGAAATGCTAAAATTGGCAGCGAACCATATTTTGAAATGGCTCATGTGGCATCAAAATTAGCTGAGTGACCAATACAACTACAAAGACAGGAGGGAAATGAGTATATATCCACACCTGCAAATGAGCTTTAGAATACTTCAGAAATATTTGATATTTACGAGACTCTGCATTATCGATGTGTGCTTCTTGCTGTAGGAAATTAAGGGCGCTCTCATATCTTTCCCAGCAGTGGGCTAGAAGTTCTGTTGCAGGAATGGCCAACAAGACAGTGTATCTCAGATGGTGAGGCATGGGACATATACTCCCAGTTCAGATCTCTTAAAAGACAGCAGCATCACAGCATGATATGTGAGGAGGCAACAGGACACATTGCTGATACTCTGTTTGGAAGTACCTGTATCAGCATTTCCTCACAAGCCTTGATTGTGAGTATTTGGTGGAGATGAGGAGGAGTGAGCAGAAGCAGTAGTTGCAAAAGGCAGTTTGAAATCCACCAAACTTAAAGGATGTCCGAATACCAGAGGTGGGTTTTGTGTCTGCCGATGGAATGTTTAGTACTGTGTGTCTCAGAGCATACAGCTGGGAGTAGAAAGTCAGTCACAACAACATGATTTCTAGAGAGAAGGATCTGAGTCTCAGTAGGTATGTCATTCTACTGGGTAACTTTTTAATGTCTATATATATATAATGTCTATATTTAAAAATACACACTAAAAAGGAAGATTTTAAGAGTGGAAACTGTGTGTCGTATCTGCTAGGATGGGGAAGTTTATTCGTTTGTGCTCTCTTCCCGATTCTTCTCTTTAGTCCACCTGTTCCACTCCTCCAGATATATTTTGAGAAATGCAAAACATACTGTGTGGAAGGACAATTTAAGTTTTCCAGTGTGAACAAAGTAAAGTCTCAAAATTTTGAAGAACAATAATAAGAAATAACATTCTCTTTTGCCTTTCTTTAGGACTCCTGAGCAGTGTCCAAGTGTGGTTTCTTTGCTGTCAGAGAGCTACAATCCCCACGTGCGTTATGGAGCTGCCATGGCTTTGGGTATCTGCTGTGCGGGCACTGGAAACAAGGTGAGGACCGATAGTCATCCATTCCTTCAGTCTCCTTCCATAGCAACATTTGTGCAGAAATGTCATACAGAGATCGGATTTCTTGTACACGCATACTCCTAGCCAGCTGGAGGAGAGCAGTACTTCTTTACATTTTTTAACTGTCCTGGGCGTAAAGACTCTTTTCCTGCTTGTACAGAACAGATAAAGTAGAATAATGTTTTTATACGTTACTGGCACATTCTTGGAATTTTATCACCAAAACTTTTCTTGGAGTTTTCTTGCTGTCAGTTGCTACTCAATATTAAATGCATATTCAGTACTCCAAAATCATTATTCCTTTGCCTTTGGAGTTGATCATGTACACATTACTTTAGAGGTGGATGGGGGATGCCAGCGATGGGAAAAGAGCAAGTATTTTGATAACTCCTAGTTCCTTTCTTCTTTTCTGTGGTACGTAATTCACGGAAGATCCATGTAGAGTGAAGTGTAATGAAATGTACCATTTTTTCAGGTGTATAAATATACAGCCAGTAAAATTTACTCTCCATTTATAAGTACTGGTGAAAGATACCTCTCATAGTGGGTGGCACTGGGCTTTTAGAGTAGAGGGATTCCCACTTCTGTAGGATGTGAGTGCTCAGTGGGACAAGCAGCAAGTAAACTCTGGGATAAGCTTCCTTGCTTTATCCATGCCTGTATACAGTCTGTACTGGTACCAAATCCCAATTTTGACGTAGGTAGATTGACCATGTGAAAATAATATTTCACGCTTCCAAGTCTCTGATAAATCTCTCATTTATCTGTATCATCCCTTCCTCAGCTAGTATTAAACATCAGTTCTTTGGCTCTTGCACACGAGATTCCACAGCACGTTACTTGTGTTGCGAAATGCACAGAGTGCTGACATGCACTGCCTGCCATCTTTAGTATCCGAAGCATGCAGACATGAAAGTAAACTTGAAATACTATTTTTAATCCAGGTTCCTTTATTCTCAAGTGGAAGGTGGAATCAAGGAGCTAATTATTTTCAACCTGCTGCATCTGACAAGTTGATTTAAGTAGAAATGCGTTTAGTGGCTGTTTTATTTCTAGATACTTTGTGTGATAAAGATCTAGATCATCTGATTATACACAGACATATCTTCTGAAGCTTTTATTGGTAGGTTTTGAAAGCCCACATATTTGACTTCAGAGATAGGAAAGCTTTCTGTCATGGTGGATGTTCTGTATATGGTGTTGAATTAAAGCCAAAGAATGAGTCACCTGTGATACCTTCTGGCAGCGAAGCATAGCCCTGAAGTTAGCTCACACGGCAAAAAAAGTGAGGGCATGGTATTATCCTAGAAGTTTTTCTCAGAAAGGGTGTTTTGCATAAAATCAACTTTTTTGGAAAAAAAAAAAAGCCTCACCCTGAGAGAAATATACCCAGAGGTCTATGCTGGGGCACTCGTGCATTCAGTCACATTTGCTCATGTCCTCAGTTTGTATGGAAAGGAGAAAGCTCAGTGCAAGAGACTGCCAAGTGATTCTGTCCAACATCTGTAATCAGAAGATCACAAAATAGATTAAAAGAGCTCTTTCAGCTTCTTAGGGTGGGTGTCAAACCGTTGCATTGTGTTCCAAAAAGCATCTAACAGCTTGCTTGTGACATTTCGGAGTGCTTTTAGGCAGCCCCTGTGTTGTCACAGACCAAATTAATCTGTACAGCCCACAGAAGTACAAACTGCTATTTAAGGTTTATTCCACTTAAATCTGAAGAGTGGTGGTGGTGAAGGTTGGCTGAGCTCCCTAACAACTTGCTGTTCTTGACACAGGTAGTCTCAGCCCCTCTTGCCACCTTTTCCTCTGTGTTACGTCCAGCTCCTCAGTGAGTCGATGCAGACACAAACTCACAGAAAACTCATCCAGACAACAACACACAAAAAAAGTTAATAGCTCTCTATTGAATTATCAGTCTGGAAAAACTCAATGAGAGGTGCAACGAGGGCTGCAGCTAGCACAGGCAAGTGGAGGATCGGTACAACTGAAGGGAAGCTGAGGAAGGAGAGGGATCTCCTTGTGGCACCAGTGAGTTTAGATAAGGTTGGCTGTCTTGTGTAATGTGCACTTAGGACCCTGGATGGTCAGAAACGAATGAGTGTCTGTAATAATTATTTGTATGTTTAAGTCATGGCTTGCAAAGTGGCAGAACTGTAAACAGAGAATAAAAATGTTCCCAAAGAGATGATTTAGTCTGAGAAGTCTGCGAATTGCATGTGCTGGTCCTGGGTATATTTATGCAGCATCTATTGCAGTAGACTCTTTATAGCTTTTCATAATTCATATTCAATGTCTGCTTTGAAATGAATGCTTATTGGTAGATCCATTATGGATCATGTTCCTATTGTACTTAACTGAGCAGTTAGTGAATTTGGAGAAGCAATAGATGTTTTGAAATGTTTTCAAAACCTGGATTTACTACGTAGGTGCTTACAGGCAGCTCTAACTGATGTGAGTTTGAGATGAGTGCTTTCATGTGCTGCTGAATGTTTCAGATTCTAACAATAAAGTGTAAGGCCAAAAATTTGGGACCTGGATTACTTTACTGTCTTGTTTTATAACCTCTGACATGATGTTTGATATCTCAGGTTCATCTGTTCCTAAGTGGAAAATGAAGGTAATGCTGATGTGTTTTGTTGGGAAGAATGGCAAAGAAAGTATAATTTATGAGTAGATTTTAAGACATACCTTTGTCATCAGTTCTAATGTGCTGAATGTTCTTAATTCTGGAGGTAGGTCTTGTTCTATCCATCACTTGTTTTTTTTTCTTCACAATTTTTAGATTAAAAGCCCCAGCTATACAGACTTCTGCTTTATTTAGCAAGAACATGCAAAATATGTTTAAAAATGTATGTGACAGCACCGATCTGATAACCTAGGATTAAAGCACAGATCCTGGAGTACTGAAAATAGCAGTATTAACTTTGTGATGCCTTTTTTTTTTTTTTTTTTTTTTTTTAGGAAGCGATTAATTTGCTTGAGCCAATGACAAATGATCCTGTGAACTACGTACGTCAAGGAGCTCTGATTGCATCTGCCCTTATCATGATCCAGCAGACTGAGATTACCTGCCCAAAGGTAATAGTGCCATACCTTGCATGCCAGCTTGCTGGGTGGGAAACGTGATGCCATGTCGTTAGCTCTCAGCACTGCATGTAAGTCTTGGCAAGAGAGCATGTGCCTCAGAGCAATAGCTGAATGCACAGCAGGAAACTCCTGCATGGATCAGAGCACACACTTGAATGGGGGAGCGATGCATGCTGATAGAAACATGCTTGGTAGATGACAGCACTTCAAGTTGAGTTGTTACATGAATACATACTCTTTCTTAAAAGGTCTAAAACCATCTTGTAGTGATACTAAGTGGCTGGCTTCCACTAGAATATATTAAGGCCTCTATACTTGTGATTTATGTGAGAACCGTTGTTTAGTAAAGAAGTTGCTTCTTGTGATACTAAACTTGATTTTTGATGTGGCCACCATAAAGGGTAGAAATAAAAAAACTATGCTGCTTTTGTAGCTTGACAAATGCTTTCCAGGTGAAACAATTTCTGCTGTCAGATCCGTCTCAGTTGCTTTATAGCAAATAATTTTTTTTAATGGAGTCTTTCTGCTCGGAAGGCAAAAAGAATTGCATGTGCTGTGTTTAGCTTTTAAAAATAGATTGCTTTGTGAATATATGACAGATGATAATATGCAAACATTTGTACAGACTAAAAGTCTACATTAATAGAAGCTCTGAGGTTTCACATTTCATCTGCTCTGGTGAGTGCTGAGACAGAGTTGTAGCTGGTACTTTGCTATTGATCTGTCATATATGGGTTGCTTTTATCAATGTCATTTTAGAAACTGAACTATGATAAAAGCAGACACTTTTTTTGCAACATTTTTATGGAGAGAAAGCAGGGGGTGTGTGTGACTTTTTCCAGTGGAAAACTTTATTTGGGAAAGTCAGCAAAGAGCATCTGTAAATACAGGTGTTTGTGTGATCCAAGCTGCAGAACGTGAAGATTTGCTAGCAGGTGGTTTGTTCCTTTAAATTATTAACCAAAAAAAGGCCATTTTCACTGAGCAGAATCTAGCATCAATTTCACTTGCATAATCAGAATTGTAGTTCAACTGAATAAAACAATGCAGAGCACTAGAGATCTGTAGGATCCCCTCATCTTCCAAAATACGAAATATATGTAACATGAAGCTGAGTGATTCTTTCTTTGGGAAGAGACTGCTTTTTGTTTTCATCATTTCTTCCTTAATCTAGTACTTGGAATGCCAGCCCTGAGTATAGGAATCATAGAACCATTTAGTTTGGAAAAGACCTCTAATTACCATCAAATCCAACAGTCTACATCTCTACCAAGTCCACCACTAAACCTTGTCCCTAACTGCTACATCCACACTTTTCTTAAATTCCTCCAGAGATGGTAATTCCACCACTTCTCTGGGCAACCCAATCCAGTGCCTTATCACCTTTTCCTTGAAGAAATTCTTCCTGATATCCAATCTAAACCTCCCCTGAAAAAAACGGAGGCCATTTCCTCACATCCTGTCACTTGAGAGGAGACCCATCCTTGCTGCAACCTCCTTTCAGGTAGTTGTAGAAAGCAGTTAAGTCTCCTCTCAGCCCCTTCTCCAAACTAAACGACCCCAATTCTCTCAGATCAGGCTTAATCATTCTTCTGCACTCCTCTTTAATGTTGGGCAAATTGTATAGCTCCCTGGTGCCTCAGTTTGACACCTGAAATGAATAAGGATGATACTTCCTTCTGTGAAAGGACATTAAGAATAAATTCATTTTAGTTTGCGAAGCACCCTAATCCTATTGGGATGGGAATTGTGGGCTGCTCTGAACAAGTCAGACATCCAGGACTGTTACGGATTACTTGCTGAGTCTGTCTATTGAGTTTTCAGTCCTTATGAGATGATTGGTGGGAGTCTGTGTCCTAAAGAAAAGTGCAGACAGAAGAAACGACTAGCAAAAATACAGATTGTTTAGGTGTGTAACAAGCCAGATCTCCTTTCCCAAAGAGTTCTGCTAACCTTGACTTGAGAGCTACGTGTAATAAGTAGGCTTCCTAGAGAGGTTGCAAATTTGGCTAGCAAATACAGGATGAGATGTTCAGTCTGTGGTTTAGGGACTTGTTTAAAAATGGGAATAGTTATTGAAAAAGCTTTATGCTAAGGCCCTGTTTGTAAGCTAGAATTTGAGCGGTGTTACACAATATAGATACAGAAAGCAATTCATTACCCAGTCATAGAAGTGCTACAGATATTAAAAATACAAACCAAAAACCCTAGCGATTATAAGTAAGGAATCCTTGAAATAATCTGAGAATATAGGACCTCAACACAGAATATATCAATTTCTCTTCTTTTGAAGGAAGAAGGTTCTCCACAAGTTAGCAGTAGCTATCATAACTTCTTGCTCAGAAGTGAAAGGAATATTGAGAGGAATAGACTGCCGGTGAAGTTATTTATTATTCCCATTTCCATGGGAAACATTTTTGGAGCTCTCTGCCAGTCTAAAGAAAAAATATTCTCATGTGAAAGGGTGGAGTTCAGATAACAAGACATTTTTGGATTAGTGACATATTTTAATCCAATTAGACTCCTAAATCACATGATGATGTGTTATATACCAAGCATATAACCTGATGTATGTATTTGTACTGCTAGATAAGCAGCTAGTAGGATGAGCATAGTGGATTTTATGTCCCACAAGCTGTGTTTGTTGTCTTTGGGGGTTACCGAGAAGCGAAATTTTACATTTAAACACACTTCATATCATTGTCTCACTGCTGATAAATATTTTGAGATGCTTTGCATGCAAGAGAGTGATTTTATAAAGATTGTGGCATATAGTCTGGCAAGCTTCCTGTCATTACTTTTCAGTTTCGTGTTGTCTGTTTTTTGTGCTTTTGTAGACTTCTTGTGAGCTGTGTGCTTTGAGTTAGAAGGACTTTAAATTCTGTGATAACTTGGGATGAAGAGAGCAGCGAATAGAGTAGTTGCCTGCTTTATCCTTCTTTCCAAGAGATATTATAAATTCTGTTTTAAGCATTTTTTTTTCTTTCCATCCTTCCCTTAACATTGCAATTTGAGGCATGGGGAATGACAGTGACATGTTTCTCAAGCTGTTCTAGTAACAGGCTTTGGTCTTACTCTTTTGTTCATGTAGAGCACAGCAAATAAGCTGCCATACCTGCCCATGGAATTAATTGCCTTGGTTTCCCCCAGTCCATTCCCTTAGAATCTAGTGCAGGACCATTAGTGGTTCTCCAAACACCAGCAGTCCTGCCTTAGGACTGGTTGGGTTGTAATTGTGAAGTGCATTTATTGCTTCTGCATTGATACAGGGAAGGAGACTTAAGAGAAAGGTGTTCTTTAAAAAACAACAACAACAAAACCCACTAATATTGGAAAAAGACAACTTCAGATTGTCAAAAAAAAAAAGTTTTGAAAGCTGAGTGTTGCAGTGCTGAAATGCCAGTGATAAGTAGAGATTTGGTAATCAGAGTATTTTGATTTAAAAATAATTTTCTTTTGTTGTGCTATAATGTAGGTGTATATCTTTGAATCACTTTTGTTTTCCTCTTTTCTTTGTATTTGTCTTTGTGCTCACTGGATTTAAACAAACAGTTGAAGTAAGTGGTATTTAATAAATGAAGAATGGAGGTCCCTAGAACTTGCAAGTTGCTTAAGTGCTAAAAAGGGTAGCAACTCGTGTATAAAACTGACTTGGTCTCTTTGGTGTACAAACTCAGATTCCTCTGTGACCAGCCAGTGTGGTTTTTCCTGACCTCTGCTGCTACATTTAAGAGCCATATTAGTGGAGAATATAGAACAACAAGTTGATTTTGTGAAATGGAATCCTAAATTATGGATATGATGAGATCACTGTAACAGAAATCAATGACAACTTCGTTATGTCTTTGTGACCAGCAGGGCAATTAAGACAGCGATTTGTGAGACTTGTTACATGTCTTAACATCTTGAATTGAATTTCCTTTTGCTGTTTTTGCATTAGGGTAGTCATCTTTGCAGACCGAGAAGATAATAAGCAAGTTCAAAGATTTTCTTCCCTTCTCCTTCCATCATGGCCTATTATCTTTAAGATGTGAGGAAGTCGGGACCTGATAGTTCTTTTTATCTTCTTTTAAATGAAATGCTAGATCTTGCTAGTATGCAAGAATATTTTTTGCAGTGTTCTAGTAGCACCTTAACTTTCCTTCACATAAACCTGTTACTGTTAGATGTTTCTGTATGCTGTGTGCTCTTACATCCTTTGAAGAGAGCAATCATATGTAGAAAAGCTTTGACTTCTGAAGATTGATAGAAAAGGCACACAGATAGTTTAAATCTTGTTTTATTAAAACCAGATTCCTAAATAAGCTTATTGCAAATGCAAATTCTTATTTGTAAGAATCACATATATTGACTGTCACCATTTCCTGTGGCTAACTGGTAATGATCAGAGGCCGTATTCTTGACGATCTCCTAGGCTTCGCATACATGATGTTGACTGGTAGAGGGAGAAGTGGTAAACAACCTATTAAATGATAAATAATACGAGCCCCTCGGGCTTGTGGTAGGAAATGGTGCTGTACCATGCTCATGTCTTAAAGCCTGTGTTTTCCTCTGTGTTTCCAAGGTTGCACATTTGGCCTCATTTGAAATCAGCGGCATGCAGTTTAGGCCAGCATTAATTATCAGAATGGTGTGTGTGTATTGTTAGGAGAGATGAAATGAGTCATTGCCCGTGTTTTAGTGTTCCTCCTGGAAGTTGCCCAAATAAATTTCTTGATAACATTTACAACTTTATAGCATTTGGAAAAGTGCTCAAAGATTTTGGGGGGAGGGCTGGGGGGGGAACAGAGCTTGTGGGTTTCACAGCATATTAAAGAAACCTATTCAGTAATTTGATATGTGCTCATTGCCATGATTTGAAGGAAAAACAGTAGCAGATTAAAGGGCTCAACTAGACAAACTCTGACAGGTTTTGTTTCGACAGCTTTGGAAGCTGTTGAAGTCTCGATCCGTTCTGCAGGAGGTGGCTGCCACAGCAGCAAAGGTAGAACTGAGTTTTTGTCTGAATCCGTTTTGCTTTCTCCAGAGGGATGGAGCAGTGGCTGTGCGAGGACGGTACTTTCCTGAACTGCTGCAGCTAGATCTGCCAAAGCAGGCTTTTCCCAGCTTCAAGGAAGGTTTTACAGCTGGGAGCTGATCTAGTTCAAAATGTCCATTGCTGTGAAGCATTTGCCTTACAGAAACAGCCTGGAAAACATGTAGGCCGATAATACGTGTTTGAGTGTTGAGTCAGTTCTTTGATCCTAGGTTTGCCTGGTGCCTAAGGCCAGGCTGGGTAGCCTCCTACCCTTTCAGAGAGCATTTTTGCTTCTACTAGTGCTAAAGTAAAACTTTGAATGGAAAAAAGAGTTTTTCAGGTTTCAGCCAGGTGTCTGTCACTTGGTCTCTTGCAGTCATAGGTGTCCCAGTTAGCTTGCTGCTCTGCGTGGTGTCCCAGTACCACAGCTGGCGGGTTCCTGGTGGAACATGGGACATCCTGGTGCCAGCATGTTTTGTTCATCTGCTCTCGATTCATGTAAGTGAGTAGAAGCTGTGGAAGCAGTGGTAGGAATAGGATACTCACAGACTGCCAGCCGTGGAAGGGGGGAAGTGAATGACTTGTGCTGCTAGCACTGGCTCGTGTTTGCCAAGTGAGGTGTTTCTGCCCTGCGCTCTGAGGTACTTCTCTGTCAGACTTCAGGCGCCAGCGTGAATTTTAGCAGACCTGCTGAATGTCTTCTCGCTTTGCCCAGGGTTTTGTTCTCTGAAGATTTGATTACTGTGTAAATTCCAGATTACAGTCCACTGAATGACTGTTTTTTTTTTGTTTGTTTTGTTTTTTTGTTTTTTTTTTCCAGAGCTTTGTCACATCCCTTTTTATAAATATTCCAATCCTAGAAACTGAGCCCAGAGTTACAGGAATGACATGCTCTAAACAGAGGCACCAGAATCCTACTGTTCAACAAAACCAAACAAATAGTTGTACATGTTGCTTCTGTGTCCATCCCAAATAATAACTGAAGGTCTTGGTTTAGCTGGCCTGCATGTGGTTGCCTTGCTCCAGCTTGCTGGAGATCAATGTTTCTCCAGGAGGAAACAGGTGGTAGGACATGTTCTGCTTCAGAGGCTGTGAGTGTGAATATTGAGGGAAAGTAACACCGTGAATACAAACTGAGGTATTTTTCCAGTGTACGAGAGGTCAGGCATAAGAAACAAACTGTTGATGTTAAATGTGTAAACCTCAGTGTAAGCTTTCCTAAATAAAAATCAGGAGAGCGTGAAAAAGCATAAACAGAGTGAAGCGGTAGTGGATTTTCTTCAGTGTATTGAGAAGAAACCTTGCACTGTGTGTGCAGTATCACCCTGCCACCCCATCTCTGTGTGGCTGCCCTGAAAATGTGCATTGCTCCTTTTTCTTAGCATTTATAAAGGCAAGGACATTTAAGTCACCTCCATTTGATGTCCTTACTGCCTAGTAATGAAAAACTTCTTAATGCAAAGGAAAACTTGCAAATAGGGAACTAACATGAATGCGCAGATCGTTGGACTTAGACTGAGACTTGGAAATAGCTGACATTTTTCCTGTCAGTTTTAGTAAATGCTGTACTGCTGTTCTGCTCCACTTTGCTGAGGTGGCCGGCTGATGTGGTGCTTCGTGGTTGTGAGGCTGTCCATTTGTGGGAATCGAAGCCAGTAATTTTATTACGGCTGGTGTTCAGCAGGTCGTGGCTTACTCATGTGAACGGTCATGTCCTTCACATAAGCCAGAGACTGGTTTAAATTTCATCAGGTTAGATGTCATCAGTGCTAAAGATGTTGAGGTAATGAATAGTACAGCTGGGTTAGCTGCTGAAAGAGCAGAGGAAAAGGCAGTGATTGGAATGTGGCTTTTCCTTTAGGGCTCCTGTGTTTTAGGAGGTGTGGTGAATTGATGCTTGTTGGTTGTTTTTTTTTTTAAGCAAAACTAGTTTACAGAAAGCATGCAGTCTTTATCTGAAGTCCACTAAGTATGTAGGGCTATCAAATGGTGTTGTGACTCTGGCATACAATGCTCATGGGTTGGGAGAGGCAATGTGTCTTCTTCCACCCCAGATATTTAACATAATCTCTCAGATACTGTCTGGTGCGTGGGAACTGTCTGCAGTAGTGCAGCTGTGGGGCTTGGGGCGTTCTGCACATGCGGGGTTAGCAGCCAGAAAGGATTCCCCAGGTTCTGTACTCACACCAGGAACCTTTCTATGTCTGGTGGTTGGCTGGCAACTTGAGACAGAAGTCTGTCCTCTTGTCTGGCTGTAGCAGTAGGAAGAGGACTTGGGTCCAGTGATAAAATGGGCTGATAGTGGGGAGAAGCTTGTTGAAGACTTCTTGTGAGGAGACTTTTTGAAAAGATATCCTTTGCTTTTGAGTGTGTCAAGCAAAGGCTTAGTATGAAAACAACATTTTCCACAGATACCTGGATGAAAATTAATCTAGGGAAGAGGTACAGAAGTTTCTTCCAGACATTCAGTGGATTGGATGCATCTTCTCAGCTTTTGACTGCATTGCAGATTGGGATTTTCTGATCGGCTTCTTCAGCTATAAAAATCACTTGAACCGTATTGTTGCTCCCCTGTATGTACTGAAATATAAGTTATTAATTTTTGATAGAGCCTTAGGTATTTCTGGATGTGATGCTGTTCTATCTTTACAACTCTTAGTGAATCAGTGAAAGCTGTTGGAAGCAATGATGATAATGTAAGCAAAGGTTTAGCAATTTCCCTTATTAACGCGCACTTAAAACATTGTGGTAAATGTACCATGGCATAAACTGTTACATTATTAAACATTTTCATTAATGGTTTTTGACTTAAAAGGTATGAGTGCGGTAGCAAAATCTGCTGATGACGCACCGTAGGAGCATTATCAATACAACAGAACTATTATACAGGAAAAACAGAATAGGTTTGAGGTTTTCAGCAGTAGGAATTGGAGGAAATTTAATAAAGTGCAGTGTCACGCACCTAAAAACATATAGTAGTTGTTGCCACAAACTCATGGGTTGGTCTGTTGTTCTCTTATTCCACTGATACTCAGATTCTCAGGCTACTCACGTAAGGCCTGCAAGATGTGGTTTGGAAATGTATGGCTGTGCTGACTATTTTAAAGTCACCACATTGGTGTCTTCAAGTGAGGAAAACCTCTGCAATTAATTATTAAACGTGTATCACCCGTGATTAAAACCACTGAAAAATTGAATGTCCTCCTAGGATGCAGAAATCCAGGATATTTCCCATACTGACAGAGTATTTGACTTGTGCAATTTTATAATCTTTTTTTTTTTCTTTTTTCTTCCATCCAGGTCAGCCAGTTCAGACAGCTCTATTCCAAAGTGATCAACGATAAGCATGATGACGTTATGGCAAAGTTTGGAGCAATCCTGGCTCAAGGCATTTTGGATGCAGGTAATCCCTCAAATATTTAAAGCAGTCAAGATTTCTTACACTTGCTAGTCTATAGAATGATTCTAATAGCTGTAATAGGAAATTTCATTTGGGAGATGAAGTGCTGGCTTTATGCCTGTCATGTAATAGCAGCAAGAAATCTCTGATTTCAAGTAATTGTATTTAATTAAAGAAATAAACCCTGCTTTATAGTTCCAGCTTGTAACAGTGTGCTCCAGTTAAAATAGACCAGTCTAGTCATTGCAGTTGGTCATTTGTCCAGAAATCTGAACAAATATGATTTTTTTGCTCTGTTTTGTTGTCCTGAATGGTGATTTATAGCATTTTAGATTGCTTCTTTATTTTTCTAAGGTCCAGAAATTTGGACACCTTGTGGTATCCTGTCTTTTTATTTTGAGATTTCTGTCAAAATCTGAAATGACCAGCTTAAAAAAAAAAGGCATTAAATATGTTTTTAATAACTAAGTTTTTCTTCTTCCTTGATTATTAGGAGGAGTATTACATAATGAGGGAAGCAAATTTAACTGTATTAGCGTTACTTCAGAAGAACCAGTTAGTCACACGGAGTCACACTACCTTTTTCTAGCGTAGCGAACATTTCATGAATGTTAATGACTAACGTTGAGCCAAGGGTGGGGTCCTGTGAAGGGTGTAAGCATTTCACAAGGGCTGAATTGCAGGGCCTATTAAGGAAGGTTTCTGTAAGCAAAGAGGGCAGACAATGTTTTGTTTTGAATTTTTCCTTCTGCTGGAGTTAAGACATGTAAAGTGCTGTGTGTCAATAGTACCTCCTTTCCAAGTTTCCAGTGCTGTCCCATGCATCCAAACAGTTTGTCCCAACTGGTCTCTTGTGCTGTGAGCTTCTCTGGACATGGAGTTCCTTGTCCTTATTCCTTGTGGTAGGTAGAAACAATCTGCTTTTCCCTGTACTCTTGAGATCAAGGTTAATCCTGAAGTCACATCAGCAGAGGAGTCTAACATATTTGTCTCAAACACCATGCCCCAAGCCCTGTTGTTACAGTATCTGAATGAAATCACTAAATTTTCAACCCATGTGGTTGGGGGATTAAAACATAGGGCTGCCTTTGCCTATCTGCGTGGAAGCGTGCTTCCAGAGCTCTATTCCTGGTGGGCATACGGCAGTCAGGCTGCTCCGTGCTCTTTGACCAGGGCTAGCCAGAGAAGGAAGCAACAGGAATCACCTCCATTGTCTTTCACCTTGTGTCCCAGGTACCTCTCCCAGAGCTGAGGCTTACCAGTACTCTTGGCACAAGATTGTTCCAATAATTTTTGTCATTCACATGCTCATAATACGTTGCTGGGAAGCTGTTTCAGCTGGCTCAGAAAGATTTTTCTCTCCGCTGTACAAACCCGTTTTAAATTCCTACCTCTAAGATTAAAACTTAACAATGCAGCTAAAACCTTATTTGTTTCATGTGTCGCTCATGTATTGTACAGTGATTTGGGAACCATAAATACCCAGTTTTAGTAAACTACATGTGAAGTTGTGCCAACATCTTGGCTCTTTATTTCTTGCTGTGCTGCCGGGGAAGGCTGTGACCTACCCTTTCTTAACCTGTTGCCATTTACATTAGAGCCTCTTAAAAGAAAAGTATTTTTTATCTCTCCCATACAACTACAAGTGCTTATCTGAAACAATGAGCTATAGAATTTAATTATCGCTACCAGGAAAAAAAGGTTCTTTGTGTCATCTGCCATAGTTAGGTCTATTGAGTTTGTATTTTTTTGTTCGTGGGGGAAGTAGAAAAGTATAATTCTCTTCCAATGACAGGCTTTGATTAAAAGCACAAGATTTCCGGTGGGCAACTGGGAAATGATGCATTGGAGGTGGATTTTGTGCTCAGAGAATGAAGCAGTCGTCAGACTGCTGGTTTCGTGGAAGGAGGGGAGGCTACCTTGGGAGCACTGAAGTGGAAATTAAAAATTTCGTCATTGTCTAATTGTTAGGCCCAAGCAGCTACTTTTTTTACTTAAATTAAAATAAGAAAAACGTAAACACTCTAAATTTAGATATATTTTTTTCCCCAAAAATGTCTGAACTTCTATAATGCTCCCCTTAGTGTACAGACATGCTCTCTTGTTCCAGGCTGATGACTCCCTTTCTGTTCTTTGCAAAATGAATATGCCTTATTTTCTGGAATATGTATCTGCAAATATGAGCTATAAAAGGGATGTAGTGATTTAGTTAGACATCAGCACTTGACCTACTTGAAAACTATTTTGCTCTCTGGGCTCTAGGTATTTTCTCTGATTCTTAATGCAACATTTCTCAATCAGTGAGAAAAAAGGGAGTGATAGCACGTAAATATTTATGTATTACATCTGGAAAACCCTCTCTGTATTTAGGAAAAGTCTGGGTGGGGTTAGCTATGGGGTGGGTTTGGGACAGAGTGTAGCCTTGGGCAGTGCAGGCTGAACTGAAGCAGCTGTTGACAGTGTGAAGGTAAATGTACCGGATTCTCCCCAGTTTTGGAGTCAGCTGTAGTGAGTGATAGAAAAGGAAATCTTTCAAATTACAGAGGAAGGGATTTGCCACATTGCTTTCCCTCCAAATATGTGTCTTGTGATATGTTGTATTTTGGCTCTTAAAGACTTTAGACTTCTTCAGTGAACGTGGGCTGCCCTCACACGCGTTGAATTCAGTGTTAGTGTTTCCCACGTTTCTCCTGGTTGTCCCTGTTTACAGGCTTTTAATGTAAAGTCGGGAATAACTGGTAGGAAAGGAAGAAAAAAGAAAAAGACATTGTATTAGATGAGGGCTATGGTGTATTTCATTGCTAATATGAATCAGGATGCTGGCACATGCTGAAAGCCCCACTGCTAGGGACTGGGCAGATGATGGATTTTGGCCTTTCTGTGCTGCCACTAGCTGCTCACATCACCTTCATTATGGAGACGAAGCAACTTGTAAGTCCCTCCTGACATAGAAGGAAGTGATATATTGTTTGAAGGTAGGATGCAGCCTAGGCCAAGGTTGGAAACTGATTTCCTAGGTCTCCAAAGCATGTGATGAGTGCTGTGCTGCCCTGAGCTGTGCTGCCAGAGCATTACTAGCAAGGTGTGCACTATCAGAAAACTTGTCAAAGGACCTAAGTTTGTAGAATTGAGTGATGGATGTTACAAAAGCGCCACCATTATTACAAGCTGTGAATGAGTTTCTTCAGTGTATATAGACCATCAGCATCTGCTTGTTGCACTCCCTCTCCTTGTTAACATTAAGTTTGAGCCAGCAACTCCTCGTAGCCTTCAGAACAACCCCTTGAATTCTGGCAAACCTTGCCACAACAGCAACGTGAGCTCTGGGAGCTGGCTGTTACAGTACCAGCTCAGGACCCTGAAAATCTCGTGTTTTGTTGGTTTGGTTTTGAGGTAATCGTGTCACGGCTTACATTCATCTAGCCAAAGATCTGGAACATGTTCCCTTCCAGACTGTCAGGGTTGCTGCTTAATCGTGAAGATATATCACAGTTGTGCAATATCAGCCCTCTCCACCTTTCCTGCTCCACGCAAAATCCGGGGAATGAGGGTGGGCTGTGCGTGGACGTAAAACAGCGGAGAGCAGCAGCATGACAGCATCTTTGGAATATGAAATCTGTTACTCATCCAGGAAATTCCAGAGATTTGATAATATAATTCTGAAGGTTAAAAATAAATTTGGAAAATAAAATTCCAAAAGTTTGATAAAGTATAGCTAAGCTGCTTGTGCAACGTTCACTGGGCTGCTTTACCCAGAGTATCTGTGGATGACTGACCTGGCCCTTATATAGCGATGCGGTGAAGAAAAGTTCAGCGTAAAGATTGAGGAGAAGATCAGGCATTCAAATGTGCAATGTTTGGTATGTTTAAGGATAGCACAAGACCTCAGGCACTCCCTTGTTAATGCTATTGCAAATTCAAATGCAATTATGAGAGCGGTACCAGAGGGAATTAATGAGAAGCACGACAGACCTGGCAGTGGGAAAAGCAGAGATCGTGTCGTTGCCTCTCTTCAAAAAGGCATCTGGAAGGAGTTCTCTAGTCAAACAGCAGGAGAAGTATTGCTACCACAAAAGGAACAGCAGGGAGGCTAGTGTGTATGTGGAGAATACTATAGGAGTACGTCAAAATCCTCCGTCTTCCACTTCCTTCCCTGGGACTAGCTCTGATGAGTACCTAAAACGAGATTACTGCCTCGTTCAGGGCTTTCATTAGTTGTGGGAGCAAAAATAATTTTTGATTTCTTTAAAACGCAGACAGCCCAATTGCTGCCTGGCCCCGCTACAGACAGCTGCTTCTGCATGGCAGAGGAACGCTCCTCCAGTTCGGGATTTGCAGCTCCGAAGTGCCCTGAGTTTGGGCAGAATGGGTGTTTGTATTTTAACCAAGTTAACCTCCCTGCACCTGGTCATGTCAGCGGTAATGGACTTGCCTGGTGCCCTCTTCAACTCAATTCACTGTGTTCATCAGAAGGCTGAAGATCAGATTAACACTTTCTCGCTCTGTCTGCAAGCCCAATCTTTCAATTTGGTTTCTAGCTGGATGTTTCTGCACTACATCAACATATGGAGTTGTTTTGGTCTCTGCTTTGCAAGTACAAACCTAAGACTTGGGTTGTCTGGCAGAGATTTAATTTTGTTGCAAAGACTGCAGGAGCTTGTCTCTTTGCTGCATAGATTGATCACCTCCAGAAGCAACTTCTGAAGTTGCTGCTGTTTACATTTTTTTCTTCTGAGATGGTGTAGGATAAAAAGGCAGGCGTATTTCTTCTGAATAACAGGCAGCTCAGGGAGGCAGACAGAGAGAAACGTTTATGTTTAAGTGCTTTATGCGCGCTGCTTTCTTCGTGATTCTTGCCTTGTGGCTCATTGATACGCTGTGTTTTGCAATTGGTTCTAGCTAAGGTTTGCCTTTTTGTTCCATCTCTCCCCACCTTCTGATTTGTACTTCTGTTTTAACTGTCTCCTGAAAAAATGAGCACAGAAGGGCTGTATTCATTGATTGCATATGGGTAGCATCCAGCAGATACAGAGAGCTAGACAAGATGTTACACTGCTCATGAGTTTCACTGTGAAAGGTGAGAACAGAGGAGAAAGCTGACAGCGCTGTGGTCTGGCTTGCGTTTGTAGCTCCCTTCACAGCATCTGTTTTAAAGATGCATCACTCAGGAATCCTTGTGGAGTACCAAGGAATACATTAATTCATGATGTCATTTTTGATTCCTTGCAGGGGGCCATAACGTAACTATTTCGCTGCAGTCAAGGACAGGACACACTCACATGCCTTCCGTGGTGGGAGTTCTGGTCTTCACCCAGTTCTGGTTCTGGTTCCCCCTGTCTCACTTCTTGTCACTGGCTTTCACCCCAACCTGCGTCATCGGCCTTAACAAGGATCTTAAGGTATGTAATGAACGGAGGAAAAAAGGCATTGATAGCTGCTTGGGAGACTTGAGTGGCCTGGGAGAGACGTGCCTGCTTGCATTTGTTGGTTTTCTTTGCGTGCTTCCAGCTTGTAAGCACCAGAAATGGTGCTAACTGGAGGAAGTCCGAAAAGCAGGCTTGGCTGGTAGAGGAACTAGGGACAAGAGAGATGTGAAGAGCAAACTTTGTCTCCTTTACTTCAAAGTAACTTAGGAAGAAAGGAATTCTATTCAGTGTGTGTGGGCAGAGACCACCCTGCTATCACTCCAAAGGATCAAAATTACTTAAAAAAAAATTCTTAAGCCGCCCTCAAATGAATCATGTGATACTCTCCCCTAGGAGAGCTAGCAGTGGGGAAAAAGGGATTTGTTTCAGTTCCTGAGGGAGTAAACATTAAACCTCTGTCCTGGGTACTGCACTTGCCTTGCATTTTTCTTCCAGCTGATCGGTTGTGATATGGCCACTGTGAGCTGCATACCATGCTGGGTCTCCTGTGCTGAAGAGCTGAGCTAGGAACTTCCACAAAACTTCTGAATACGCATTCCCCTCCAGTCACTGCTGCAGGGTCATTCTGTGATGCACAGAGCATTTATAGGGCTGTGCTGGTCTTCAGAAGCCCTCTGTGGGATGGAGCCAGCTTGCAGGATTGCAGACCCTAGACCAAAAGCTTTAGGGTGCACTTCTCCACCTGTCTTGGGTTTAGCATTGAGTCTGTCTACACACAGCTCAAAATTACTGCTCTGTTTAAAGAAAGGCTTGCATTAAAATGCCATTTTTTCCTTTCTGTCCTGAATACTTCAAACCAATTGCATTGCAGCTTTGTCAGTGCACCTCCATGGAAGAGATAGGCTTGGCACCTTTTTGACTGCACTGCCATTTTGTCTCTTCTCCCCATCACTTAAAGTTTCCAGCGAGCCCAAATGGCTGTGGGTGAGATTGTTATAACTTGGCTTGAATACTCAGGCCAGCTAGGAGCTGGATGTATGTTACGGGCAGCACCACACCCACCTTGCTTCCTTGCAACAGTGCCTGGTCTCTTTTTGCTCCATGACGTGTTCTGAAGGAAGAGATAGGAGAAATTAATTTAGCCTAAGAATTCGGATGGGCTGTCAAAAGGTGCTTTCAGTCCTTGCTTATATAGGAAAGCGTAAGACAATGTGTGAAATTAGTTGCCCACCCCCAAAACGGACTGTCCTTTTGCAAGAGGTGAACGTCAGGCAGCGCTTGGTTGGCCTAGCGTGCACTGACAGATCTCCACTTAGATCTTAAACCAATTTTGTGTTAATAAGAGCAGGCACAGCAACAACATTAAAACCACAAAAGCATTGAAACAATGAAAACAAAGCGTGGTGTGAATAGCATGGAGTGTATGGAGAAGGCTAGGAGAGCTTGCCAGAGTCAGATTGTAGAATAATTAAATAACATTGTTCTAGTTGAACCGTTGCCACTGATAACAGTTTCTCTGCTTCCGGAGGGGGAGAAGGGGAAGCTTGTATTCTTTAGAGGATCTGTGTTTGTCTCTGCTGGAAGGAAAATGAAGCTAAAGTAATTATTCTGCTGTGGACTTTTTCCTCTGCTTTTCTTGTCTCTAACAATTTTTTTTTAACTGTTTGTCTTAGATGCCAAAAGTCCAATACAAGTCCAACTGTAAGCCGTCCACATTTGCCTACCCCCCACCTCTGGAGGTTCCAAAGGAGAAGGAGAAAGAAAAGGTATTTGGGTTAGCTTTCCACGTGGTAAAGACCACCCCATTCTCCCTCAGAGTATAAACATTGACTTTGGTGGCACTAGCAGGGTATTTGAAGAACAGGAGAAAAATTGGCAGGCACTGTTGTCTCTGAAGGAGAATTCCAGCTATTTTTTCCTGCTGAGCCTGGGACTGTTGCTGATCATGGCATAGAGCTGCTGTGCTACCGAGTCACTGGAACTTCCCTTATCTCCAGTGATCAAGCAGAAGCACTGATTAAAACTTTTTTTCCGTGCCCTACTGATTTATGTGTGTGTCATCTGTGTGCAGCACCTAGAACAAGAGCGTCCTTGTGTGTGGCTCGGGCCCCAGAGGGCTGCTGCAGTACAGACACGGAGAGTGTTAGGTTGGACAGATCTGAAATAGTTCCATGTGGAAGGACAGAACTGTACCTGGTCTCAGGGTAGTGGGACCATGTGCTAGAATGTGAGTTATTGGGCCCATGGATTGCAAAGGTAAGTGTGGAATGGAGAACACGTAGGTGTAGAAAGGGAACAGATGAAATCAGATGACTAGCAGACAACAGTGGAAGTGATTTGTGTCCTAGCATAAGATGGTAAAAGCTGCTGAGCAGACCACAGCAGCAGGCAAAGCAGCCCATAGGGAGCAATTGCAGCAGTGGAGGCCTCAGGCATGTCATGCTGATGAATGGCCTTGTGTGAAAATTGTAAAACATTTTATCAGAATTGAATGATAGGCAGGAAATCAGTGCCACCAAGGAACCCAGAAATGAACTCTTAACAAAAGGCAAAGTTTACTGCTCATGGCTGCATTCTCGCTTTTGGAATAGGATATGAATTGGATAAATCTGTTTTTGTTTTAAACCTCCCTGGCCAAATTAAAACATGCCACGAGGCCTCACCAGCACCGTGACAAATGCAGTTGCTCCCTGTTCCTCTGAGGAAGTCACTGTCTTGTAGAGGCAGCTGCTGTGGATAGAGAGAGATGTGCTCTCTGGAAGGGGGAAGACATGCTCAATTCTTGTATTGAGCGTTGCTTCTGGGTACCTTGTGGCTCGGGAGTGCCAAAGCTTCATGTGGTCTCCTTCATAGGGTTTTTTTGTGCATCTGTTTCTTTAGGTCAGTGAAAGAGAGCTGACTGATTAGGAGAGTGGAACAGCTTTTCAGGTCATTCTGAAGAGAATCTATAAATGTGTTTCTTTACCATAGAAACTCTAGCAGCAGATTTTTTTCCCATAACCAAAAATCCATTCTTTGCTCTGTTAAATAAAAATCTCGTGTAGTGACCCAAACAGTAATTATTAATCTATGAATTATAAAATTCGTCCTTCTGTGTGACTGTACCCAGTTTGTATTCATGGCATCTTTTGTCCCATGTGTACTCTTTATTTGCTTTGGTGGTGGTGTGTATGTCTGTTAAACAGAGCAGTGCATAGGCAGAGGAACTGATCTCGTTGACAGCTGCACTGAGAGCTAAGCTAACACTGGTTTCCCTTTATTCCCCTGCTTGGGGAGCTGAAGCACAGACTTGTGTTGCAGTCATACTGAATGCCTGCCTCCTCTGATATATCCAGGTTTCCACTGCTGTGCTGTCCATCACTGCGAAAGCCAAGAAGAAGGAAAAGGAGAAGGAGAAAGAGAAGAAGGAAGAGGAAAAGATGGAAGTGGTGGGTGTAAACATTGAAACTAAAATACCCTCTTCCCCCTGCCCTGTAAATGTGAAAGGTGTGTCATGAAAGCTGGCACCCACTTAACACTGTACCCAACACTGTCACCCGGATAATGAATTCTTGGTGGTGGCTGTAACTTGGAAAATAAATAGCAGCTAACATTCTAGATGTACTTTGACAAAAGACTCTTCCTTTTGTGTTCGTATAACAAATGGAAATATGCCAAGAGTAACTGTAAGCTGAAAAGGTGTTATGCTGGCCAGCTCAGTAGAAACTTTTCTAATTCCAGTTTAACATCTCTGAGTAAAGCAACATGGTCAGGGAGTTTTAAGGAGAAACACACAAAGGGTATGTGAAGGGAGTGTGTCATAAGATCAAAGTGTATATGTACAGTAACTATGTAGACCTACTTAAGTATTGGCCGTGTCGCAGGCACTGAACCTTTTGCAGTTGGTTCAGAAAATGAATCATCTTGGGTACAAGGTAGAATCTCTGTGTTTTTTTGTTCATTTTTCAATGTTTCCTTGTTATCAAGCACCGCCTTTTCTTTGAATTATTCTTGCAGCACTATTGACTAAGCAAAATGTGCTGAACAGATGAATGTTTCTTCCAAAATCCTTACAACCTACAGTTAAGTAAAGGTGTTGAGAGGAAGCAGTGCATTGGAAGGGATTCGTGTGCTGGGCTAAGGGATTCACATGTTGTGTCTGTGTACACACTAGCTGTCTGAAAAGTTTTCTTGGCTGAATCAAGCAGAAGAATGAGGATAGCAAAAAGGGAGCCTGCTGCCACCTGCTGTGTTTGAGTTCAGTGTTTTGCTGTTGTCCAAATGTCTTAGAGGTATAATTGCTTTCCTGTTTTTCCTGTATGCCTATTCAGTGACTAGTAATCCATAGCTTCCAAGTGATCTGCACAGCAGCAAGCAGTCGCTGGGACAGAGATGTTCCTGTCTGCTGTTATAGGACATACCGTGCATTTGGTGGTGTTTCTGATCATTTCCTATTGGCTGTTTCCATCTTTTTTGCAGTATTATTTTTTTTACGATACGCAGATGTCCCTGAGCAAGAGGGAAAATATGATCCACGTTCTTCTTAAGTATATAAATGATGCTGTGTTATTTTTTTTTCCTTCTGAGCATTTGCCTCCAGCTGCTGAGTCAGTGGTAAAAGAGCATCTAACTGCAATTCCCTAGGGAGTCGCTGGAGTTGAGTCATTTTGGTTGAGCTGCTGTCGCTACCGGTAGTGTGAAATGCTAGTGATGGTTTTATAGCAGCGAAAAGACAAGGGTGGTTTGGGGCAATTTTTATGTGCTTAGTAATGATATTAAAGATTTTTAAGTTGTGAATAGAAGTGGAGAGTGAGTTTAAGAGGAAGTATTAGAAAGGGAAGCCAGAGGTAAAACCATTTTACTACCACGTCTTGTTGAACTTCCTTTGACCTGCAGTCAAGAGTGAGGCATTGCCTTTCTGAGAGTACTAAGATCCGTGCTCACATTGCCTGTGCCAGCTTATAGATACATCTTAGCTTGTTCCTCAGATGGTGAATGGCTTCTCACCATGCTCTGGAATTGCTCCCTGTGTGAAGAGTAATTATGGAAGGGTTAGAGACTACCATTAAAACAACGTTGATTTCTTCTTCCCCTCTCCACAGGATGAAACTGAAAAGAAGGATGAAAAAGAAAAGAAGAAAGAACCCGAACCCAACTTCCAGCTTCTGGACAACCCAGCAAGAGTCATGCCTGCTCAGCTCAAAGTTCTCACTATGACAGAGAGCTGCCGGTATCAGCCTTTCAAACCAGTGAGTGTCACATTACTAGTTTTTGTGCTTGACTGAGCATTCCCTGTGCTGGGCTTATATATAAGGACCCTGAAGCTCTATGCGTACATGAGAATGCCACTCACATGTATTGCATCACTAATTTGTTTCAGAGACTTGCGACTTCACTGTTGTCATATTTACTTTTTAATACCCCTCTCTTCAAATGATCGCGTGCAGTTCCAGCTGGGGGAAAACCAGAGCTGCCACAACCCTTTTCACCATGTTGATGCTGCTTTATCTTTTTCTTCTACGTATGACACATGCTGTAACCTGGAAACCAGTTAGACACTCTGTGTTAATGACATTGCTGGGGACGTAGAGACTGAGACATGGTATTTCCAGTGAGCTGAAAAGTTGAACAGGCTCATTGTCAAAGCGGTAAAATAAATACATGGTGACGATCGCCCATCATGTGCTGGGGCATTATTATTCTGCAGTGGGGGTTACTTATGCAGTTGTGAGTTTTTTCATTAAACAGATTTCGTTTTTGGTTGTACCTGACTTTAGAGAAGTGCCTTCATCTCCTGTTAACACGGAGAAGAGAATGTGGCTGTCAAATGGAGAATGAAGAAGACCTTTTAGCCTTAGCCCAGGGGATAACTAGCTTTTCTGTGAGATGCTTCAATATATTGCAAATATAAGTTTTTTCCTCGCCTCCAAATCTCCTGAATCAAATTATTCTGGGTTTTATTTTTGTCTAATAAAAAGCACCCTCTACATTCCCTCTTGCAGTATTGTGCATGGGAAAAACGTGTTCAGAAATAGGTGTTTTTTTTGTTACTGGGAAAATAGTTGTTTCTAGTAAGTAGTTTTCCTGGAATTCCATCAGCACATTGGAATCCTCTTTGCATCATCCCTGTTTGAGACATCTCTTTTAGCAAATCTGTGTAAGGATCTTTCGGTTTCTATCCTCTAAAAAGAAAAGGCGGCCCAACTGGTATTTGGTTTGGGAAGATCTGCTCTGCAGTCCAGTAAGTGTCCACTCACGCAGCCGAAACATGGATATTTGGAACTGCTTGCTGCTTGTTGCACTTTCAAAAGAAGCAGAGTCCTAGTACAGAGCTGTTCAGTGAAGGGAGTAGTTCCCACCCGTAACTCTCACCAAAAAATTGGTTTTGAAGAGAACAGAACAGGGCACTTTTTGCTGGAAGTAGGGTGTGTAACCAAGGAGAGTCTTGAAACGGAGCTGTTTTGGAGCTTTGCTCTACTTTGGGAAATGCCAGAATAAAAGGCCTCTTTGAGATGCTTGTTTATAGCCTGGAGTCCTGGTGTGGTCAACACACTGATCCCAGCCAGGCATGACACAGCACTGCCTCTTCGCACCTCGTGTTTCGCTCCTTGAGACGCAGGGATTTACTTTAGCCTGCCAGGATGTTTGGTTGTGACCTTTGTAATTATTTCCACTTTGTTTTACGAGGTTCTGCTATAATAGGATTCCTCAGTCGGTGGAAGCTGGTGATCAGATTAGTCTCTGTTTCAGCCTCCTGGGAGGTGGCTACGGAGAGAAGCTTCACTAGGCTTTTTTGCCCTGAAAGGATGAGCCTTATAAAGCTATTATGGTTCAATTAGTTTTTATGTGGAAAGTGCCAGACTGGGACTGGGGTAAAGCTGTGAATCCAGATGCCATTTTCTATCAAACTGAGGCTTAGATAATCGTAATATAAAAAGTAGTCTGGATAGGTTCTGTCTGCTCCATCTCCTTATCAGGCAGGGATCCATGTGGGTGTCAGATGCTTTGCTTTCTGAAACTTCCCCTTTTTCTGGGAAAAGTCATACCGTTGGCATTGAGCCAGTCAGCAGAGAATCAGCAGATACGGTGCTGTTCCTGGCATGAAATGTTGGTGTGAAGGCCACCGTTGAGGAATCTGCTGTGACTCCTTCATCTACGAGCAGTCAGGAGAAAGGAACTACTTTTTGTTTCTTTTCCAAATAACACCGAATAATTCTTGAAGGGCTTTGCTTACTCCTTTCTCCTTGCAGAGGAATGCACGTGAATGGTTGGTGCCTCCACTAAGACTTTTAGAAGTCTGTGAGCATTTGGCCCAGGTACTCAGTGAGCTTGTAATGCAGGGTGCAAACAAGTAAGGAAGTGTAAATTACCATTACCATTGAATTACCATTTGTCCCACTTCTCATGCACCTGATTTTGTCCCTGCCAGCACAGAATTTCAGTTTTATACAATCTGTAGCTATGTTCTAAAGGCCCTTTTCTCCCTTTGTGTGAGTTGAGCATTCGTTCCTGCTAATGAGGAATTTGAGGTGTCTAGGATAACATCGTGGCCGTAAGCACTCCACCACAAGGCAGCAAGCTGCTTCTAACACTCACTGCACTTGTCTTGCAGCTTTCCATCGGGGGCATCATCATTCTGAAGGACACCAGTGAGGATATGGAGGAGCTGGTTGAACCTGTGGCAGCTCACGGTCCGAAGATAGAGGAAGAGGAGCAGGAACCTGAACCACCAGAGCCCTTTGAGTACATTGATGATTAAGACCTGAGGTACAGTCTAGTGTGCAGAGTCACCTTTATTAATCCCCGTGAAGCAAAAGCCTCTTTGGATCAACTGAAGCTGTTACCAGCATCTGGCGTTCTTATTTTAGCTCTTTGCTTCTGCATCAGATTCAGAAATATGTGCTCTGTACTGCTTTCAAAGAGTTGGGTAGCAGTAGAAGGGGAAGCCCATGGGTCATACTGGATCTAGTCTCTAATCACACAGGCTTGGCTACTTTTGAACAGAGCCCTGCTGGGCAGAGTTAGAGCAGTGTGGGGGGTCACAGGCAACAGCTGAGCTGGGAATAGTCAGCTCATGAAGGACAGTCCCAGAGGAGCAAGTGGTTTATGTAAGAAAGCTGTCATCTACTTGACCTCAGTGTGGCAGGATTGGTCAAAAATAATTACTCTGCTCTCTCGGGTTGCCTTGTATGCCCAGCAGTTCTTCGCAGAATTTAGAGACAATTCTGTCATGGGCTCTACGGAGGGCTCAGAGAACATTACAAGGATCTTTGTAGAACTGTTCCAGGAAACGAATGGTGCAGTTCTCAGGTTCCTTGGTTAATGTGCCTGAACTGATGTGCAAGTTTCTCACTGAGAGGCAGAAATCCAGTTGCTTTATTTCCAAATATGGGCTGGCATGTCCCAGTGCTCCCAAGAGCAACGATTATGCACTTGAATTGGTGGATGGGCAGGAAAACAAACTCCCTGCTAAAAACTGTAAATGTTGCGTCAGTGGCAGGCTCGGGTGAATGTGTGGGGCCAACCACAAGAAGCCTTAGTTAAATGTTTGCTTTTCTGGTCTCTCTCTCCCCGTTCTCCAGGATCATGTCCTCTGAAGAAGACACTATGCTTGATAACAGAAAGACAGACGTGAAGACCTTCCTATCGAGATCTGCTGTTCAGTGCATGCAGCCCCAATCTGTGCTGAGCTAAAGCTGATAGTCCGTGTTTTATGGGTGAAGAACAGATATATGCTATTTAGTGTACTCTTTCACAAAACCTTGTTTTCAAATAAATATATTAAAAATTCTTGACAGAAAACTTCATGCTTGGGGGGGGGAAAGAGGGAAGCCTAGCAATGTCCTCTTGTATTCATCCCAGACCTTACAAATTAGACCCAAGTCACGCACATTCTTCCAGCAGAGCTCAACTGACTCTATTCCTCTGTAGAGTACTTAGGATCTGTGCCTCTCTCTACTTTCTGTAGCACACACTTAGGCTGAGCTGAGCTAGTCTGTAGTCACTAACTACAGCGTGACCCAGCCACAGAACTGATGCTACAGAGACAGCAGCTCTCTACGTGCTACCTTCTGTCTAGGTAAGGTCTGCTTCCAAATTACCTCTGTGATACTGACTTTACACTGATCTTCCCCCTTGCTCACCTGGTATTCCTGTGTCAGCGTGGGGCTGACAGAAGGGCTGTGGATGTTAGTGGTGGAGAAATGGAGGCACGTTTCTCTTTGTTTCACAGAATCCCTTTTTTGTGGGCTTTCACCAAATATGAGCGTAATAGCTGATGCTAGCAGGCAGCTAGAAATACATTACAGACCTAGATGGGGTGAATCCAGACATGCAAGCATCATTAGCCAAGGGCAAATTTGCAGTCAGGGGTATGGAATGAGCAGCAGTCAAAAGGAAAGAACGCAGCTCAAGCGTTTGCTGTTGGCCCAGCCAGGTCCTCACCTGTTGGGCTGTAACGCTTCACAGGTTGCATCGCCAGCCAGCCAGCCTGCAGCCCTGGTCGGCTGAAAGCCAACTGCTGGGCTGTGCTGCATCGCTTGAAACGGCGTTTAAATGGAACGAGGGTTTTATTACATGGATGTGGGAATATCTTGCTCCATGTGAACATACCACAAGCTCATGTGCATCAGTAATAATGGAAGACAAATCTTGCATGTAGTGCCTGGGAGTTTCTCCAGAAGATGGTTTATTTTGGTGGATGTTACTATAGCGAACAAATAGTCCGCCTTTGTTCTCTGCAGAGCTTAAGCAGTACAGAGCAGAGGTATGGGACTGAAAGCCAATTTTGATTCCTAGGCTTCAAGTCCCTAAAGTTGAAATGTTGTCTCAGTAGGGGTGCTGGCCAGAGCTCGCTGTTCTCATTGTGATCCAGATCTGTTCTCCCATGCAGCAGAGCTGAGGATGAACCTGAAATGACTACAGACATCATTACAGTGAGTAAAACCTGGAAATAGGTAATCAATGCTCCAGTCCCATGGTCATTAGATGTAAGACCCAGCTATGGTGGCGCAAGAAGCAGAAGCTGGACAAATATAAATTGTGTGAGTCTCCCCACTACTTTAATCCCTTCCGTTTGGGTACATGTAACCTGTATTGCTGCGTGTTCTGCTGATGCCAACCATTGTGGTATTTGTGTTTTTCAAGTAATTTGTTAGTAATGCCTCATGCCACTTACAAAATACTGCGGAGGGGAGGACAAGGGGAATTAAAATACAAATATCATCTCAGGTCATTCAACAACCTGCGGGATAGGCAGGTATTGCTGGGAGATCTCAAGTCCATGTGGAAATGTTGGGAAAAGCTGGCTTAGAAAGACCTGAAGTCCTATGCTGAGGCCTTGGCCATGGTGTGAACAGACAGCTTCTGTTCATGGGAGTTTTTGCTGAGTCTTAAATACTTCTATGTTTTCCAGAGTAGCTGACATATTCCTTGTGCTTTCTACAGGTTTGGTTCCCAGTGTGGCTGTGTAAATCTGCACACATGCAGCAGTTCCCGCTGAGCCGTGCAGTGCCTGGGGCACCATCCAGCAGGCTTAGTTCTTGTGCTAAATGTTTTTCTTGAGCCTGGTAAGTCCATTCCTGGAGCTTCCTTGGCACAAGCAAAAGTAAAAACCTCAGATTGTCCCAAACTGATTTCTGAGCTGCTACTCTGGGGACACGTGGTAAGGTTACATTCAGGTGGCCAAATCTTCAGCAGCACTTTTGGTGGCTGTGGAATAAAAATGTCATGCTGGGGACCCCAGGAGGGAAATCTGGGAATTGGCCTGTTCACACTTCAGCTCTACACTTGCCATGTCTTGTCTGTGCTGTGTAAAGATAAATGGGAACTGCACAGTTCAAGAGTGACACCGCAGAGATGTGTGCACAAAGCCATCTGCTTTCTCTCCAGGGCTGCTCCGGAGAATGTCAGCAGTGACAGTCCTGCGAAGGAGGCTGGGGGAGGGTGGAGAGGAGCCGGACGAGTGCTGCTGGAGCTGGCTGCTGGTTATAGGGTGAAGCAGGTGATTTACCGGGTGCCCCAGCAGTGTGCAGGAGGCTGCATCTCAAACCTGAGGAGTCCCTCTGAGCTGAGGGGGAGCGAGAAGGGGCAGCTCTGTGGGACGGTGCATGGAGAAAGGCAAAGCTGCTCCTCAGGGTAGAACAAAGTTTTCCAGCAAGTGTGAATTGACCTCTTGCTGGCAGGCTGACGATTGAGAAGTCACTCCTCTCTCAGCAGGAGGATGCACCGTAAGTGGCTTTCAGGGATTTCAGCCTGTCTGCACCTCTTTATTAGATCCTGATCCCCTTAGCAGTGCAGGCTGAGAAGCCTGACCAGCTTCCCTGGGGAAAGGTGGGGCTGGTCACTGCAGCATCAGCTACGTGCTGTGCTCGAGGAACGGAGGCAGCTGCTGGCTCTCTGATCTCAGGTTTCGGAGAACGTGTGTGGGAAGCCTGAACACTGCTTTAACCAATGTCCTTTAGCCCCAGTGACTCACTGGTGCTGATTCCTCAGGAAGTGCTGCTCTCCTGGGCCCACCTGGGAATGCTGCAGGGAGACCCACCCCTGGGGTGCTTGCCAGGGCCTAATTGGACCTAATGCTCCCGGGTTTGCCACAGGGAGAGGCAGTGGTGGCAGGAAGCCTGTTTCTGTCCTTCCTGAGTAAAGGGCCTCATCCCCCTGAACCCTGGTGACAAATCACTTCAGAAAGCATGCCACTTCTGACAGGTCCCAGGAGGCCCTAGCCATGTCCTTAGTCCCATTTTTTCTGCCTAACTTGAGTAAAAAAAAACCTTTTGGGCACTATGCTGAGGCCAGAGGTGGGGATGAAATGCTGGAGGCTCCCAGGAGGGGTTGTTCGGGGAGGGGGCCAGCAGCATCTCTCCATCTGGACTCCCCCCATCGTGGTGGTGCCGCCCTGCCTATCTCTCCCCTCCCTTCCAGGGCCAGGCCAAGCTCTTCCTCCTCGCCAATTAATGCCGAGGTTGGGCGCGCTGATAACAATGAGGACGTTGGTCTTTTATCTCCCCGCATCCTTCAGGCCACCGTGGCCCCCGGCCTCGCCCAGGCCCCAGCCTGCCCTGGGCTGTTCCCCGTGGTGACAGGCTGGGTTTTTGGCCCAGCTCTGGGCACACCTCAACCCCGGGGTGGTGGCAGGATGGGAGAGGTCTCTGCAAGGCTTGGGGTGTTTTCTTGGGGTGTTTTCAGTGGGCCTGAAGGCCTTCACCCTGATCTTTCTGATCTTTGCTGATCTTTCCTCAGGGTGTCCTGATGTGGGAGCAAGGCTCTTTGGTCCCTTAGAAAATACGTGATTTTGTCAGACCCAGTGCAGTGGGCTGGCTCTGGGCTGGCCGAGGGGAAGGGCAGAGCCCTTCGGTGGCAACAGCATCCCCGGCCAAGGGTATAAATAAAGAGCTTCTCTGGTGACCCAGGGAAGAACTGCCATGCAGGCGGGGTTAATTGTCAGCAGAAATTATGGGGACATTGTTCCTCTGAAGATAACCTACAAGGGATGAAGCACGGGGCAATTTTTTCCCCTTCAAAGTGAAGGAAAAAGACCTGAAATATTGGTGTGGCGTCTTTGTTCTCAGCATTAGGCTGGGTCTCCCAGTTAATTGTTTTTCTCCATTTCTTGTCAATGAGAATCAAGATGGATGAACTTTTTGTTTCACCATCATGTCTTCCCAGAAGAGCTGAGATAGCTCTGGCAGGGCTGGGCGAATTCTCTGTTTACTTTACCTCTACACAGAGACCATTTTATCTTTAACTTGCACATAAAAATCTAGGGTCCAAGGATGGATTGTCATTTTTGGCTGGAAAGCCTTGCCGTTACTGCAGCCGAGCCTGGCCAGGTCTGTCAAAATGGGTCTCTGGGCAGGGTGGGTTGCAGTGCTCCCTTCTGGCACCTCACCTAGACCCAGGAGTGGTTCCTGCACAGGGAGCAGAAAGGATGAGGAAGGGGATTTAATGAGGCTTTACCTCTCCACCCCTGAGTGTGTTCACCTGGAAGAAAACATCAGTGTCAAGTGGGTTTTTCCTGCACTTCTAGGGGGCAACTTCAGCTGGTGGCTTAGCTGGTCTCTCCTGTAGGGATGTCCCAGGAGATCTCTGCCACCAGCAGGAAAGGCACCATGGACTGATTCACCAGGATGGAGGAGCAAGGAATGTGTTGGAGGACTCTTTTCTCCAGCCCACGAGGTAGCTGTGGCAAGGGGATTTAGTGGGGATCAGGGCAACCCACTCTGCCTCCTTCCTGCATCCTATGGCACAGAATCAAAGTCTCCATGGTGCCTCTCCTGGTCAAGGACTTTGGTTACAGAAGATTACTGGAGAAGGGTCTGCACATAAATAGCCTGGCATGGGGCTGACTGCATCCTTTTGGGTGTGGTGGGGACAGAAGCTCAGCAGCAGCTACATCCAAGGGAGACAGAGCAGCTTTATGGTAGCTTGATGCTGTGGAAAACAGTGAGCTTTTGCAATTGCATTGCCTCGGTTTTCCTTGCAGAGGGCCCTGAGGGTCACACTGCTGTGTAACTTGAAATGTGAGCAGTGTTTGAACGGCAGGGTACCCTGCCTGAGCGCAGGACCGTGGTCCAAGCAAACTTCTCTGCTCCCGGGCAATACCAGTAGGAACCAGGCCGTGCTCCAAACCCAACTGGCAATAATGTGCCATCCACCAAAAACTGATGGATTTATTTATTGTCTAAATGCTCCCTTAAAAGTATTCGTTGAAAATCCAAGCCAAAATCATTTCTAGCATCTAAAAGCTGAAGTTTGACTCAGAAAATAACAGGATGTTTAGGTTTTGAAAAATGTTCCCCTCTCTTGCTTGCTTTTATTTTTAATGCAACCACTTGGAAAGGCTACCAAAAGAAGAAATTCCCTGCAAAATCTTCTGCTTGGGCATAGAAAATAGCAACCTGTTTTTTAATTGAGCAGCAGGTTACCGTCCAGCCCAGCACCTGCAGCCAACCCCAGGAACATTCAACTCTGTGGCAGAGGCAGTGCCACCTGTCCCCAGGAAAAAGGCTACAGACAGGGAGCTGGATGATGCCAGCTGATGACATTTCATGGTGTTTCATTTAGAACTCAGATTCATTTAGCATACAAATCACCAAACCCAGAAGCTCTAATTGCCACCTCAGCCGTGTACCCAGCTGAGCACTTAGCAGCGCACACAGAAAATACAAAGCCAGTCGGAATGGTAAACGTCGCACAGTGAGCAATGAGAACGCAGCCTAACGATGGGACACAAATTGCCCAGCAACTCCCTGGTGCTTTTTAAAGATGCTCCTGTACTTTCTAGGAATTCAGGTAATATTCTAGGAATCTTTCACCACTTTTTTTGGGGAACTTCATGCTTTTTTATTTATTTATTTATTTTATTTTTTTTTAATATCCGTGTTCTGTTTTGGAATTACGAGATCTTTGTAGGAATTACAGACTGGAATTCCAAGGTGCTTTCTGAACATCTTGGTGTACTTCCTGGGAATTTCAGGATGCTTTTTCTTCTAGAGCTTTCTAGGCCTTTCCCTGTGTTTTCTAGGAAATTTCAGGTGCTTTCTAGGCATCACAGTCATTTCTAGAAATATATAAGTGCTTTCTTGGGATTGCAGAGCACTTTCTGGAAATTTCCCAG
The DNA here is from genome assembly GCA_011076525.1 of Nettapus auritus. NCBI lineage: Eukaryota > Metazoa > Chordata > Aves > Anseriformes > Anatidae > Nettapus > Nettapus auritus. The sequence goes on from CM021773.1 coordinate 16,131,026, forward strand.
TACTTTCTAGGAATTTCCCTTTGCTTTCTAGAAATTACCGACTGCTTTCTAGGCATTGCTGAGTGCTTTCTAAGACTTGCTGTGTGCTGCCCAGAAACATCTTTGATCCAAAGTCCAGGCTGCTGACATTCGCCAAGAAGCCACAGGGCTACACAAATGTCTCTGTTTGCAGCGCACAGCATCTATTTCTAAATAAATAGAAAGGGGCCTACCTATTTTATCTTTGAACAGCAATGCTGTGGCAAACCTTAGAAGCACAGCAGTCTGTTGAGCTTCTGCCATGGTTCAGATGTTTTTTCAACGTCTGGAATTCTCAGCACAAATAAATTCAGGGATATGGCAAAACAGAGAGTATCTGGAGTGCTTGAGCAGGGGACAATGCCCCAGTGAGAGAAGCTGAGGTTTGCTATAGCAATGCACTTGCTCAGGGGGAGGTGTCAAAGGGCTTTCACAAGCTCTCAGATGTTCATCTTCCCTTTCAGAACAAGCACTGCTCCCAGTCCTGAAGTGTCACACCTGATTTTAGCATTGTTAGATAATTATCCCTAGGTCTTTTTTGCCCAAGCTCAGCCAACATGTTCCCTTTCTGCTGGAACCAGTCCTGGCTCAGACCACTGCTCTGTCCCTTACGCAGGGAGCCACCATTTGAAGAAGGAAAGCATAGCCAGGGGGGTAGATTAGTAAAGGCTGCGTTTGCCCTGCATAAGGTATTTCACATCTTGTTTCCCTTTCCCAGCAGTAGTCTGCCTCAGTGCTTAATTCTCAAATGCCAACCCTCTGCAGGCTGGCAGTGGAGCAGAGCTATTTGCAGCGGTGGTGGGCTGATGATTCCCACGAGTTATGGATGGGGTGGTGGTGCCTGCTCACCCAGTGTGACGTGTTTCTGTCATAAGTGTTTTCCATCACCTCTCCCTTTCCCAACATTTTTCCTATTAAACTGATAATTTTAGATCTGTCAAGAACGTCTAAGGGTGATTTTTTTCCCCTGTGCCTTCAATTTTTCTAAAAAAAATAAAATGCATAAGGAGAAGAACACCCTTAGATCACGAGCCAAGGGCAGGCTGTGCCCTGAACCACATTCATACTGAAGCGCCAGTGTTGGGAAGCTAAGGTTTGGCCAGGAAATGGTCTCAGTGGAGAGCAGAGCCTCTGAGCTGTCTGGTGAGATTAGCTTCTGGTTTCTGGGAGGTTGTTATGGTTCAGAATCTGTGGCTGGGGCAGATACAGAACACTGCAGACTGTTTTTGCTGCCTCTTTTGGCAGCCTTTTAGAGGCAGGAAGATGGTGCCGTGTTGTGTCTGGCTGAGGTGGGGAGGCGAGGAGGGCATGAGTCTTCTCAGGAGTTCACCTGAGGTATTGGCAGAGGAAAACACGGCTGTGTGGGTGAGACCAAAATCCCAGACAGGACATCACTGGTGATACAAAGTGACTTTTCTGTTTCTAGCAAATCTTTACTAGTAAAGTGTGTGCCTGCAGGTCCCGTCCCCTAGTGGACTCTGTTTCTCTCCCCAGTTCAGGTTGTGGCAGGGCTGTATGGCTCTCTTAGCCAACAAAATGAAAGCCCCTCTGCCTTTATCTGATAACTTTATAAAATTAATCTTCTGAATTGGGCAGTAAATGGAGCGGGTAAACTTTGGCCGTTTTTGTTTTAAACAGAACGGGAATTACAGTTGTAGTACACATTCACTTAACAGACTGCACCTTAGAGGTGTGCAGGTGTAGATATTGTAGCATGTGGCATTAAACTCTATTATTAAATTGTTTAATTGCGCATCCGAAAGCTCTGCCTTCAGGCCTGCAGAGAAGATGGCGCCCAGAATTTCTCCACAACTTCTGGACTGTGCGGGCTGTAAGAGAGCTACAAAAACTATATGGTAATACGGTGTGTCTTCTTTTTTTTTTTTTTTCAAATTAATTTGATCACACTCTTTTGATAACTTTAAACAAGAAAGGACTGAGAAAAAAACAGCCGTTGGGCAGAACCAGCCCCAGCCCGCCGGGCGCACAGAGCCGCCCACAACCCGCCCCCCGTCCCGGGGCCGCCATCACAGCGAGGCCGCCACCTCCCCCGCCACGTGATGCCCGCTCCCCGCTTGGCATTGGCCGAGCGCGGTCACGTGCTGCAGGAGGCCGGCGGGGCGTGAGGCAGCGGTTGCCACGGCGACCGGAGGCGGCGGCGGCCCGCAGGTAGGCCGCGGCCTGGCCCGACCTGGGGCCGCTGCGGGACCGGGGGGGCTCGGGGGGTTCCGGGGCCTCTGTGGGGCCGCTGACCCTCCCCTCCTGCCCTTCTCCTCCCCAGGTGTGTCGCCGGTGAGCCCCGGCGGTGCCTCTCGGCGATGGGCGACGTGCTGGCTTACGAAGCAGAGCTGCTCGGGCTGGTCAGAGAGGTTGGTGTGTGCTTATTTTCCCATTTTTTCTCCTTTTTTTGTTGAAATGAGCAAGGGGGATTTCAGAGCGCTTGTGGTCGGGTGTGGGGCGGTGTAAGCGCTTCGTGCTGTGGGTGTGCAGCCAGGCAAGCGTTTGGTATGCCTGGAAGTCAGAGGTTCTTGTCACGCTCTGTGGGTTCACAGGGCTTAATGTGCATTAAATGCAGGCAGGCACACGTCTGATAACTTAAAAGTGTCTGTTGTTCATCGGAAGTGAGGCTTTTGTTAAAGGGACGGTTAAATTGATTGGATCCTGGACAACTTTGGGCCTCAGGTCCAAGCTGTGGTGCTGGTGAGAGCCTTAAGCCAGGTGGCTTGGCTGCTACCTGATTTCATGCCTCTATAAAATTGCAGAGGCACATAAAAGCCCCAGAAATGACAAAGCCCAGGCTGAATCACTGAGACCACTGATCTCCATGGTTTAATGCCTAATCAGGGTTCTCTGGCTATATGCTCATCTACCCATATTGCCCATTAGATGATATTCTAAAGTGTGAAACAGCCCTATGGAAAAAAATGTGAGAGACAAACTTTAAAGGGTGGGCATCTCTCTGGTAGTTTGTGCTTCTGCCTTCTAGAGAAATTGGCTAAGTGTTTGTGATGTGGAACAAGGACACAAGCTGCGATCTCTGTTGCTTGTTACTGTCACGTTCCTTTGATCAGCATGGTCTCACAGACCCAAAGTGAGCAGCAAACCGTCAGCCTCCCACGTGCACTGTGCGCCTGTGTGACCCAATTTGCTGCGCAGTTCTACAAGCACCAGTGCTGTGAGCAGGAGCAGCAGTCAGCCGCTATTGCACCCAGCTTTTCCCAGCCTGTCTGTTGAAAGCTTGGACTTCCTGCCTAGAAAGTGTATTGAAAGGCAAAATATTATGAAGCCTGTTTGTTTGTTTCTCAGAAAACAAATCTAAAAAGTTCTAAGTACTCAATTATTAATGTAGTACTGTTTATGTTAACTGTGAAGAAAGTAAATGATTCTTATTCTCTGTGGCAACGCTGGACACCCAGATCAAGTTTGCAAGACAAATTGTGATGTCTTGCCACAGCAACCAATAGCTAAGACTCATGAGATGGGGGAGGAGAGGGGAGACATGTAATATCATGACTGTACATTGTGGGAGGAAGAGAGAGGGCTGTTTTTCTCTTCTTCAGATGAGCAATGCTTGGTTAGCTGGTCATTGATTTGGCTAATTCAGCTCAGATGTCATAAGTGAGCTGGCTTAGAATTCCAGCTGTGTGGCTGCTGAAGAGGAGAGTCACCCTTAAAAATTCCGTCCTCCAAGAACGTTATCTGCAAGGAAGTTATTTACTTTTTTATTCAGCTGAGGTGTTGGCAGTAATGGATTTTCTTTCTTTCTCTTCTTTGGTTGAATGAAGTTACTGACTAAACTGGGGGGCATCATTCTTTTAGAGATGGTGTGCTTGGTTGTGAATGCTGCTATCTAAGATGTAGAAGGAAACCTAAGTTAAGAAACAGTATGTTCTCACCATGTGAGACGCAGTTGTTTGCTCCTGTGTAATCTTTCAATGTTTATGGACCATATTACAGAGGAACTTTTAAGGACTTTGATGATTCATAGATCACTCTTTGAAGCATTAATAATTAAGAAAATATTTCTGTATGTTTTTATCTTGCAGTATTTGGATTTTGCGGAATTTGAAGAAACAGTGAAGGTATTTGCAAAGGAATGTAAAATAAAAGGGAAGCCTCTACCCAAAACAGCAGGTGTTTCCTTGAGAGATTCAAAAGCCTTGCCTGTTCAGGTAACGCATCACTTGCACTTATTTTGAATAATACTCAAAAGAGTTTAAGACCACTAACCACCTTGTGAATTATTACAGCACTGAGATTAGCTGCTATATGTGAACTGATTCTTATTTATTTGGAGAAGGCCGCTAGCAGTCTTCTTTCAGTGCAGGAACCTTCACATTTGCTTTTCTGAAGAGCTTCAATCCTTCCGAACCTGAGGCAGCAGTTTGGGTTCACAGTATTTTAGGTTTTTAGTTTGACGTACTTTGAAAGGCTGATTTTCAGATGCTGCAGGTATTTGTTTTTCCCTTATAGCAAAGGTGGTTCCCCAGATCGATGTTTGAACATTCTATGCTTCTTGTATCAATGGGTGTTTCAGGCTCTCAAAGAGATTAGAGATAGTTGGAGAAGGAATATTTAGCTGGTCATCAAATGGTAAGAGACTTTGGATAAAACTTTAGTTCGGCATCTTCAGATGGCGCTTAGATTCTTCATTTGCTAACCTTTGTAGCCTTTGAAAAGTGGTGCTCTTCTGTGTTTGTTTTTTGACTGAATGCCTTTGCCCTTTGCAGAAAGATTTGCTAACAGCGTTTGAAAATGGTGAGCAGAAAGCTTTCTTCCAGCTCTGGGAGGAGCATATTTCATCTTCAGTCCGGGACAATGAACCAGCTGCTCAGAAGCTGGAGTTCTATCTTCACATATACTTTGCTACATACCTCTTGAAACACTCTGTGGGAAAGCCTGTAAGTTTACTTCATGGTTTGAACTTCAAATCACTTTCATTTATTTTACTTGATAAACTTGTCTTTAGTGCAGATGGTGATGGGATGCTTTGTAAGAAGTCACAGAGTACACGCTCGGATTTTGGGCAGCAGTCCACATTTTAGATGAAAGCAGATACTCATATTGTGAAGTACAGAGATTGAATTTGTTCCTTATTGTGGAGCTTCTGAAATATCTTAACTTGGAAAACGTCAGTGTGCTGATATTGTCACACTTCTAATTGTATATGCTCAGATTTCAAACTTGAAGTTAATGTCTTGAGGTCTCTGCTTACATCTGCCAGCTTTACAGTGTGTTCAGAACAGCAGTCTTCTAAATAAATATGTGGTTTTATTTCCTAGGACAAAGATGAACTTGAGGAAAGGATTTCTCACTTTAAAGCATTCCTTGAAACAAAAGGAGCTGCACTGAGCCAGACTACAGAGTTTCTTCCCTTCTATGCTTTGCCTTTTGTTCCCAACCCTATGGTGCATCCTTCATTTAAAGAACTTTTCCAGGTACTTTGCAGAAATAGTATTTATGATATTTTTTTCCCATGGAATGGTAGGTGTTGAATGATGTTTGATTTGGTAATTGCTTTTATCGTTTCCTCTAACAGAAACTGTACATCTTTATCATTTCTTGGAGGAAGGGTTGTGAGAGTGTAATCAATAACAGAGTAACATCTTAAATATATTTATATTTGAGTCTTAAATAGTGTGCAGGCATTTAAAAAATAAATAAATGCCTCTTTTTCCTTTCCACACAACCCTGAAATATGTGTACTTATGGGAGTCACTATATAGCAGTACAACTCCACTTACATGCTTTGAGGATGTTGCCTGGGTTATCTGTGTGTGTATAGTTTGGTTTTAAAACACCATAGCTAAGCATAAGGAGACTGAAGCAGTTTCATTTAATGTGGAAAAGAGAAAGTCAACTTTATAAGTAATTAAGTAATCTTCCTGTAGCAGAAATTGAGGATGTAATTGTCTTAATTGAGACAATAAGTCATTGTTGTCTGTGTTCCCTGAGAGTTGTTTTTTTCCTTCTTCCCAGAAATACTGGAAGAGCATAGCTGTGTTTAGTGGCTTAGTGACTCTTGCCACAGGCATTTTTACTGCTTCACATGTCATGTTAACGACGTTTTAGCCTTTGCCTGTGGCTATTTCAGAGTTCAGTTCTTAGGCACATGCGCGTGCGAGGTGAGGATAGAGTATCAAAGTTAGTGTGGTTCAGCTTCAAAATAGATTTTCATTTCCATGTGCACTTCTTTCAGTGCTGTGATGATCTGTGATGATCTACAGTTAGAACTGTATGATCTACAGTTACTCTGTTGCTGAAGGGGTAATAAAGCACCTTCACACTGACTGCCTTCTGAGAACCATGCAGGGCGATGCTAGGGAGATGTTGTCTGGAGCTGCAAAGTACCAGTGGCAATTTCTATGGGGAGGGTACTGCCCCCACTCCACCTGAGCTGCTTTATTGCATGTGAATGTGCTGATACAGAGCTCCCCATGTATGCACACATGTACACAGATTTGTTTGTGAAGTACGTGTAATGTTTTGCAGGGCTGTATGCTTGATGTGCCACACCATGCTACCACCTGAATGGTCGTGCTGGCTCACCTAAGGAGCTGTGGGCAGTCACTGTGGTGGGAGGGGATATTTTTAGTCTGCATTGCTGTCACACATGGTTTGATGTCAAATCAAACCTTAACTGATGCTTGCCCTAGGGCTGACTTTATATGTAGCAGCTGATGAGGAGCTTTAGTTTAACACCAAAAAAGGCATATGCTGCAATTTTCCTTTGGGACTAGCCATAAATAATGAGATGTGCTAGTTGACCTCAGACTTGGAATATGACTACTTTTTTTTTAATTAGCAGTTTTTGTTGTTGTTGTTGAACGCCTTATCTAAGACAAGATCCTTGGGTTTATTCATAGTAACTCTGTGTCAAAGCTCTTAGTTCACTCACGTTTTCTTGTGGGAATTGTACAATTCACTCTGTGTTAGCGTGGAAGCACAGGTTGTTTTACATTTGAGAAAGAACAGCAGTGAGTCACTAGTCTACTAAGCAGTGTTCTGACAGCATTTTTTTTTTCCTCAGGCATCTGATGCTTTATAGCTGGAGTTCCTTGCTGCTTGTTTAATGTATCTTGAAAAATAATATACACTACTTTCTGTAGCAGACACAGCTCCTTTGGTAATATATGACATCCCGTGTGGTACACCCTCGTCTTGTTACTGAATTGGTGAATGCAGCAAGTAAATTCTCTATGCTCTCCAACGTGGTGAAATAAGGGCACGTTTGAGCTGCAAGAGCAGCTTGTGATGTATGCAAATACAGCAGTAAACTGAGAAGCCCCTGTTATTTTTTGGAATACGTTGCTTTTTCACGTGTTGGAAGATAACTGCTTCTTCATCTGTTGGCTAGATTTTAAGCAGAAACCAGCTGAACTGAAGGTTTGAAAAACAAGAAATGAGTAATCAGTGAATTCTTAGGTGTATTTTTTTCCTTAACTATTATTTTCTTGTGCTTATGAGACAGAGACGCTATGTGAGGCAGAAAACAGTATTCCGGTTAGTGGCTGATGCTTTAGTCCAGATTTTCATACATGAGTCATTTTTTTTCTCCAAATGTGTTTTGAAAACCTTGTACCCTGACCACTGATGTCATGTCACGACGCTTGTAGTAGTTACAGACAGAATCTAAAGTCCCAGATTTTGTCAGGATGAAAGTTGACTTCAGTGGTTTTCTTTTGAAAAGTGGAAAATAGCTCATTTTGTGCTTTATTTTAAAAATGTTAAATTCATACTGTCTTTTAATCAAGTTGCTTGTATGTTAAAGGTACATGTAATTGAAAAGCAGTCGTTGCATATTCATACAAGGCACCAATACTGTATGATAGTTTTCTAAAAACATGATGTGGCTTTAGTTCCAGTATATGTCTTGTATAGAAATACTACTGAATTTACTCTGGTGTACTTCTATGAGTAGTTAGCAACCACGTTCACTTCGGTAACAGTGAAAGAAAATCTTTTCACTACAGTGTTGTCTGCCTTGTTTACTAGTGGAAGGTTGCTGTGGTCCAGACAGTGCTTTCAGCGAAGTGTACATATTTGGTGAACAGCTGTCATCATTTGTTTTTCTTTTGAAGGATTCTTGGACATTGGATTTAAGGACAAGATTGGAAAAGTTCCTGTCTCTGACTCTCAAAGCCAGCCAGACTCCCAGGCTTCTCACTTTATTTGTATCCTTTTGAGAAAATACTTTGAAGATCATTAGAATTACTGTAAAGAGACAGTATAATTCATCAGAACAGTATGCTGCTAAGATCTATCGTACAATTGCAGTAACGTTGCCATTTAAAGTTTTTTTTTGGTACAAAACATTCAAAACTCTACATTCAAAACCAAACTTTTGAAAAGTTATGCAAAGACAATGTATGGATGCATATGAAACTGCATATTTATTACATGACTCTTCTCCCCAAAGCCCAACTCCTCCCTCTGTGTTTGTAAAGCTCTTAATCTTTTCAATTAGCCATTTCAGGGACTAGCTGAAAGTTTTCCAGGGCCTTTAAGGTTCCAGAAATTACTGTTTTATTAAATGAGTTGTCCTTCAGACTAATTTTTCTTCTAACAATATTGTTTAAGCTGTGTTGTCAGGCTTACTCTGCAGGCTAACTAGCTGTATGACAAGATAATCTCCATTTTTGGTCAGTATAGTTAAAGGCCAGGCAGAGAGAACTAAACTGAAGTTTTTGCTTCTGCCTGTCTTCTGTTTTAACAGGACAGGTTTAAAAACCTTTACCTCCTACATCTTACTCCATCCTAAGACATCATGCCACTGTGGCATTGAATGAGAGCTGGAAATGATATTCTTCCTGCACCATTCTATTTGCCAGGATAGGGAGCAGTGATCAAAAGAGTCTGCTTGCACAAACTTCTCTAGCATGGAAGTGAGTGTGTGTGCATGATGTTGAACGGTTAATGAAAAATTTCTGTTTATTCATCTTTATGTAGTAATATACTGGATCCTGACTGAACCCTAAATATTTGTTAGAATATATTGTTTGCATATTTGTATATTGATTTTATGAGCAGTTTGACTTTTTGTTAATACGTTCAGTCTGGATTTACCATATTTTAAGATTTGGATCTTGTATGTGCAAAGGTCAGCAAAAAATCTCATGTTTCTATATAACATTGTGCACTTGAAAGATTTTTATGTGTTTATTTTGATTCATTTATTATTGATTTTCCATGAAGCATCAGGCATGGGCTGTTGCCTGGGGCTGCAGGAATATTTGGTTTGGTCGGGTGTGCTGGTTGGTTGAATTTCTCATTCTATCTCTGGAACAAATGCATGCTTGAAAAGAAATACATTTTCCTGAACAGCTCCCACTCATACAACAGAAGGAGAATGGACAGTGCAACAAAGGTAAATGTGGAGAGGTGATATGGGTATTCTGTAAGGTTATGAGGGGCTATAAAAGTAGTGGAAAGTAGGCCTACAATGACAGGGAAATATTTTGATGCATGTCAAAAAGTGCTTTGAAATCCATACCCCTATTTTGGTGGTAGCTATTGCCAGGCTGCTTGAAGTCTGTGGGGTTGAGCACAGATATGTACTGGGAATGGGAGGGGCCTGGTAGTGGGATTTGCATTTTATCTCTGTTCTGTCCTAAAATAAAACTATGGTAAAAACAAGTGGATAACTCTGTACAAAGTGCATGCCAGCTCTCTGCTTTTAGTTCTGATTAAAATAAGTTTCCTCAGATTTGTTTCCAGTACCCACCTAGGCCTATCTGCATCTTCCAGGCTTCAAATCTCAGTCTGTTACTCTGAAGATTGTCAGACCTTCTTAGAGAAAGTAGATTTTTGTTCCTATTCACTTGTCCTGTTTAAACTCTTAAAACAGTACAATTTGGTATCTCCTAAGAATCTCTTAATAAGAATGTCTCACATATTATATGTAGGCTGTTCATAAGCACTTATCTGCTAAGTAACTTGGGGTCCTTTAAGATGGTAATTTTAGCGCTAAATCCCACTAGATGCAGCTGGTACTTGAAGTGTATGCCTTTTAAAAAATGGTTCAATAAATAGAATTTAAGATCCTAAGTCCATTGCATTCATTTCTTCAACTGACTTTTTGTGTTCAGTTTGTTGATGGGAATTTGTACGAGTGCAGCTTGGGTTCCTAAAATTACTTTTGCTATTTCAGTTGTTTTAATCTGTAGTTTTACCTTGAGAATTTATTTTTTTATATTGAATTAGAAAGAAAATGAAGTTCATCTCCCATTGTGAGGTTTGGGTATTTTCTTTGTAAGTTGGTGCATTACATTGTTAGAATTTCCTAGAGTAATAGAGAGATCTTTGCAGATCTTTATTTGCTAAAAGTCACTTTTTTTCCTTGTCGCCTTTCCTGAAGGCGATAATTCCATACTCTGATTCAGAAGACATAATTACTTGATTGGGCCTGAGTTATTTAGGGCCTAATTATTATTTATTTTAATTCTGGTAAGTTCTGTGCTCTGTACAAGTACAGAGACTGTCATAGTATTGACTCCATGCAGCCTTAATTTGTAGATCTGTTACATGCCTTAGAGTTTGAGTCAGGGGGGATTTTTCCTAAGGGCTACTTGAGGTATGTCTCGTTTGAAGGTATTGGGTCAGAGACGTTTGTTCTGCAGTATGCTTCTTGGATCGCGTGGGATCTGCAGGATGTACTCGCTGCTGGAGAATGTTTATGTTATCAGTGAAGGAGAAATGTAAAGAAAATTAATAGGTAACATCTGAGTGAAGAGTGGTATGGCAGAGAGTCCTCTTAAACAGCCTTTTGTGAATAGTTGCCAGTCATTAGTCTCACATACTGAAGCACTTCAAGTTTGGGTGGGATGGTGCATGTGCTTTCGAAGGTGTCCTGGAGAGTTGAGTCTGTGTGCTTTTCCTGATTAACCTGCTGCAGCCTCTGGCTCTTCACCCATTTGACAAATGTGCTTCTTTCTTAAGAAGATGTGGCAAATGAGCAGAGGTAATTACATACATGAGAGAACAAGTCAAGAAAATGGGTAGGGAAAAAAAGGGGAAAAAAAGAAACCAAATGTTGTGTTACTCTGTGCTTCCCATTACAGGGGCAGTTTGATTGCTGTTGCAGTGTCACTTAGATGGAAAAATTGTCTTTCGGTGGCAGTTCCCTTCTTCCCATTCTGACTCAGATTGCAGTGATTTAATGTTTTAAGCAAGCAACTAAATACTAATTTTTAACTGGGCTGGTAGCTCCCTGATCTGTCTGCATAAATGCTGGTATTGATTATGGGAATATGGCAGGAATGCAAGGTGGGAAAATAGAGAGCATAGGACCAGCTCTTACAACTGGCGTCTGTATATGGGTCGGTTACATGCCAATGACGAAAGCTTCCTGCCTCGCTAGTAAGATAAACTTTCATTAAATATTTTGCCTTTTTTAGTAAAATTACTGTTTGAGAAGATAGTGCTGTAAAAAATGCAAAATATGTCACGACTTTGTGATTCCTCTCTTTGACTCCCTTTTCTTGGTAAAGACCAGTGTTTATAACTGATAATCCCTGGATTTAACAGAAAAGGGGTAAGTTGGCCTGATTCTTAATTGCTAAGACTAGCATTCATGACCTGTGTTGAGAATTGGTTTTGTAGTTCTTCCTGCTGGCTGTAGTTGGACGATGTATTTTCATGACTGGAAATTTTCTGTACCAGTCTATGTAAAGCAAGCAAATGATGAGAAGATTTATGTTTCGTGACTTGATGCTTCAGACTTTCCTCTGAGTGCAAGTCACGCTCTGGATATATCCCCTGGAAACTTCTGAGTTGAAGTTAAATAAAAATGTATTCCAATTTGGTCATCCAAGTGAAAGAAGCATGTGCTGAAGAGCAGCTTGCTTTGTGTAACAAATGTTCTCAGGATCTTAATTCATTTAACATTCTCGTTTTGGAGCTATACGGTACTAAGGCTGTGGTAATTGTTTAGCAGTGGTGCCTATAGAATACAAATTAAAGTTGAATGATTATTATCAAGGAAGAAAAAGTTGGGTTGTCCTTGGAATCTATCTTAGCTCTTCTTTGTAAGTGCATTTGGCTGTATTTGAACACGACCTGTGGCTTGCCCCAGCCTCTGGTATTTCACACAGGTTTTTGCTCCCTCCAAGGAAGTATATAAAAAAATACCATTAGGGTTGCTAGATTTGCGGTTGGATAAAAAATCACAAATCCTGCAGGTGCAGAATGCCAATTCATGAATGGTTCTCAGAAAGGAGCTGCTCTAAGAGGGGAGGGAGCTGTCAGAATAAAATAACTTAAAAAAAAAAAAACTCATAAAGCAAAACGTATAGATTAGAATTAAGAAAATGTACCTTCTCTGCATCCTGTGCTTTATTTTAAGACTGTAAATTGATAGCTAAGGTTTATAGTTGGTTTACTAATACTTTTTTTTTTTTTTGCTAAAAGATCCCATTAAAAGTTCATCGTGCTAAATTTTCTGAAAGTAGAAATAAGCTGTTGTGCCAACTATTGCTTTTCATATAAATGGGATGAGCCAACCTATTTCAGAAACGCTGTAAATCCACAAGATATATCAAGATCAGAATTCAAAAAGCTACCTAATGACTTACCTTTTTCATTTATAATGACAGTCTTACGGGTAGTTCTACTTGAACAGTATTTTTTGACAGCCTTGTCTCTGAAGTCCATGTGTTTATCATTTTAAGAAGCAATTTGTCAGCAAGTAACTTCCTGTTCAGTTACTTGGGCGATATTTACACCTAATTAGTATATCGCTATCTGCAATATAACTTGACGGTAGAAGACAACTCGTGAAGGCTCTGTGAGATAAGCCGTGGTACTGAGATATCACTTCCACTCCCCGTTCTTCACTCGGCTGATTATTACCATCTGTATGCGAGCGTCTGTGGAACAGAGCAGAGGTTTGTGCCTGACTTCAGCGAGCAGGGGAGTAAACGGCAAGGGACAGTTGTGTTTTTAAATAACTGTACATAAATTCTCCGCAGCTTGTTTCTCGCATCTACAAGGTATTCAGCTCAGCACAGCAGTATACACACAGTTGTGCATGCTGAGTTTTTTTTCAAACAGAGCATAAATGTGCAGTGAAACTTTATATTGCTGTAGGATTCTCCAGATAACCATCCCAAAGTTTTCCACTTATATCAGTTATGTTTCCCAGCACTTCTGTGATACAGGAAGGTATAGTTTATATTGTTACGGAAAGAGATAGTGAATCATGAAAAGTGCGTGGTGGTTTCCTCAAAGGTCATGGACAAAGTCTGTTCAAAGCCAGGAAAAGGAATTTGTTTTTCTAATTTCCAGTTTTGCATCTTAAGCTATTTACTTTGCTTTTCTGCCTCCTGGGTCCGTGTGGACCTAAACTCTGTTGCATTAGGCTGTTTGGAATGCTGTATTTGAATCCAAGAAGTGTTGAAATCTATGAAAAAGAATCCTACCTCTGTTTGAAATTCTGTAGTCAACCTAATTCCTGCACCTTGTTTAACAGAAAGTTTTATGGTAAATATTCAGTCTGTTTACAGATGGGTGCTAGGTCTTTTTCACAACAAGGGAGCAAAGCTGGCTTCTCAAACTATTTTAAAATGTAATGTTTTAGCAAAATACTTAAGCATCAGGAGTAAAAATAGCATTATTGTGCCTCTCTTCATAGTTTTGTCTGGTTGTAGTGATGCCTGCTCTGGTACTCAGCTCCAGATTGTGTTCCTGACTTCCATGTATAATGTTAATTTTGCTAGGTCTGAGAACAGGAATTAAGGATACAGATGTTGGCGTTTAGTTTGCTTCTTTCATCTCTAAATTAACTTAATTTGAAGAAGCAAAATGTATTGGGAATGTTACTTTTTATTATTTTTTAAAAAATTTAGACAGAAAATAAATAGAAATAAAAAGAAAAATTCGAGTTATTTCCAGAAAGTGAAGTGGGTATTAAAAGTAACTAATATAGCTCGTCATGAACGAATAAATAATGGAATCACCTAAAAAAAAAAAAAGTTATAAAATTGATGGCATCTGTGATCAAATGAAGTAGGGAATTCCCTACAACTTCTAAGAATCCATTGACTATTTTAATAACGCATGGGGAGCTGGTTAACTTGAATGTAATTTTTTTCTATGAGCTGTTCCATTTTCTTTAAAAGATGCAAGGCTTCGTATGTATTCTAAAATACATAGAGACCTACATAATTTGTCAATGGACTATGTCTATAAATTAACAGGAAAAAACTCCCAGCTTTACAATATAACCTTGCAAGCACTTGCATTAATCTTTGTTACTTTCTTTCTCCTTTTCTGTTTTATTTTTGCAGTAGCAGCTAGCACTTTGCAGTTACTCTAATGTTTTTACCTACTATTACTTTAGTGAATGTAGAAGATGGTGCATGCATCTCGTGTCTAGGTAACACTTAACCACATCTGGGCTGCATTTTGTCATAAATTCTTCTGATTAGATGCTCACATTCTCATTGTGTCTCTAACAGCATAGAACTTCTTGTATTTAGGCTTTTTAATCAGTATCCTTTTCACAGGCATGCTCGGTGATGTTTATTGTCCAGTAGTTATATTGCTGCAGCTTATAAATGTAAAGCAATTGTTTGTGCAATTAAGATAAGGTTAATTACTTGTAGCTGTAGTGAGGAAATGAAATCACACTGGTAGTGTGGAATTATCCTTGCAGTGAAGTTCCACTCTTTGGATAAAATTCCACATGAACAGCCAAAGTTGTCCCTTCAGAACAGTAAAAATGCTTCTGGGTTCTTTGCCCTTGCAGTTGAAAAGGTGATTTTATTCCCTTTTTATTATTGTCTTGACAGAAATGTTACAACATCTTCATCAACAGTTAGTGGAGTCTGAGCACAGGACCATGACCTACCTGAAGCGATTTAACAAAATGCAAGCAGACTACCATAATCTCATTGGAGTCACTGCAGAGCTTGTGGATTCCTTGGAGGCAACAGTCAATGGCAAGATGGTAAGAGGTGACTCGGATGTGTACTTACTTCACTCCTCCCACCTCCTCAAAAATGGAGAGACGTGAATTAAACTTCACAGTTATGAGCATTTCTGTAAGCATTGCGTCTCTTTACTGATGAAACACAGTGCTTGGGTTGAGTTTCTTGCATTGCCCCTGTGTACTAGGACAAAGTGGTGCAGAGCTTGAGGTGAATTGTGCCACCTCAGAAATCTTGTAGAAGGCAGCATCATCTCACAAGACCTCTCAGATCTCTCATGGGAGTCCCCTTTTGATCTTTGGCATAAGCAGTGATTAGAGGGAGTTACTGTGATTACTGACTGCAGTTCAGCCCATCAGAGATTCTTGTGTATTTTAAAATAGCTGCCAGGTCTGCTGTAAGTTGCACAGTGGCGGAAACAATCTTCTCTATTCAGAATTTCGGTGAGGAAAAGCTTTGCTCTCTGTTCTGCTAAGCTGAACTTGTTAATTTAGTTAGTTCAGTTGGGGGGGATGAACGAGTTATTTACTGTATCAAATGGGCCACACATGTATTTGACTGGAGAAAGAACAGCTTTCTTATGGGTATTTTTTATACAAAGAGGTTTTACACTTCATCTTTTGTGTAAGCAGGCCTCTGTGCTATAACTTCAGTATAACCTGAAGGTGATTCTTATGGCAGATGTTAGTGGCCTCTAGGTGCTTTTAAGGGATCTGTGAATTGTTAAGGGGAGAATGACCTTGGAGTTCCTGTGCTGCTTGCTGAAATATCAGTATGTACCTTCCTCCTCTCATCAGCATGAAGATCTTGCAGCTTGCCGCTCTGCAGCTGGGATTACTGTCAGTTTATATCACTACTGCAGGGAAGAATTGGCCTGTATGTGTGGATTTTGCTTTACAGCAGATTAGGAAACGTATCTGCTGATACATTTCATGTGTTTCAAAAGCAATAAGAAACATAGCAGTCATTTCCTGTCTACCGTTTCAGGCTTCATTGCTCTCTGAGGTGATATTCCCTTACATTCTGTGGTGGAGGATGGATGCTTGTTAAATTTTCTATGTAAGCCTTGTACTGGGCAGTCATTTGAGCCTTCCCAAACGTGTCCAGTTGATGGTGCTCTTTCGTTAGGATTCTTGGTTTCTGCCACTCCAAAGTGGAACTGGACACTGAATAAAATAATGCTGAAATTGCAGCATTCTGAATTTGAAGGGTCTTGTTTTCTTGCTATAAGTGTCCCTATTCCCCTTTCTATAATCCCTCTCCTCTGATTTGGGGCAGCAAATAACTATTCTGCATTTAGGCAATTCTGCTGTGGTGTAGATTTCTCAGAACAAAAAGTAAACCTGCTAAGATGTTTTGTCCTGAAACATAAAGTCCTGTACTGCGTAACTTATTTTATCCTCTCTTCTGTACAACTGTGATTTAAGTTCTACTCTTCAGATAGGTAACACTTCTGCGTATCATTGTTTATGTCTAAAGCTTAAAACTGCTTCATTCTTACTGTTGGAGAACTTAATTCTTGATTGAGGAAAATCTATATGCAAACACTGGTGTGACAATTCACTTTTTCATCCAGATTCTGAAATTGTTTAGTGCAAGCTCTGAAAAGCAAAACCATCCCCTGATGAACAGAGTTTACAGTTTTCTTAATTTCTGAACAAAGCTGTAGTTTGAGTACATACCTTGCAGTTGTATCAAGTGTGTGGTTTCTAGCCCTCAAAAACCCTCAAGTACACAAACGCTTGTCTGGTAGAAAATGTCAGTTTTATGTAATCCCGTTCTCTTGTTATATTTCCTAATTTTTAGATCACACCAGAATATCTTCAAAGTGTTTGTGTTCGCTTGTTTAGCAATCAGATGAGACAAAGTGTAGCACAAAGTATTGACTTCACAAGGCCTGGAACAGTAAGTATTAATGGTTGTGTTTGTTTTTTTTTCTTTTTTTGTTTTGTACAATACCACTAGAGCTGTGTATTAAACAAGGGATTTGAAATAGTAAAAGATGAAAGATAACGTGTTCACGTTTGCATAAGAATGTGGCGTAAAGTTTTGTTGATCTCATGTGCTGGTGAATGACAGTTACGCAGTTATAGCTGCATACATATGATTAATTCTCTTGTTATGATAACACAGCGAGCTGTGCGTTTGTTAAAACTAACAATGTTTTTTTTAAAAAAATAAGCTAAAAATAATAAACTAATGTCTGGAGTGTGGTTTGATGGCATGTCTTAATTGATTTTAATGTAGCTAAGAGGAGGTGGTTGCATTGCTCAGCTTTGGACACATGCTCTGTTCCTTTCTGCTGTCCGTGATGCTCCTATAACCCCAGAGTGAATTGGTTTAACCAGCTAAAGAAGGAGCATCAGACAGGATAATGAGAACACATGGGGAAAAGAAGAGGAAGGGAGGACTTCCCCTTTTTTGCAAGAGCTGTTGTTAGAATCATTCACCTAAGCCGCCTTGTTGATTTATGTGATGGGCTTAGCTCCATATCTGAAGATATTCAATCTTACCAATAAGCATCTCAGGATGCCTGTTTTTGTTGTTGTTTGTTTTTTTTTTTTTTCCTTCCCTCTCCATCAGTCTCTTGTTATTGTCAGATGGCTACAATTTACCTGGCTGCTTATGCCCATTTCTGCTCCACTCAATCTTTTATGCCATTGTGGAAAGGGAGCTTTTTTTTTCAGCAGCAGAACCATCTTAGGGTAGTTTCTAGTGTCCGTGAAACTGTGCTTGCAGGTGTGAAATATTACATGACTTAATGATGGTGTAAGAGCTGTTCGGTGGCACAACCTGTTTTAACACCTAGCTTGTTCAAATCTTTTTTAGCTTCATGTTTTTCAAATAAGTGTTAATATTAGAACTCCTCAAACATTTGAATAAAATAGTGTGCCACTACTTTAGAATGACAATCCAAATTCATGACTTAAGCTTATTTTCTTGGCCATGGCAGACATTCATGTGTACTTAACTTTGCTGTAAGAGAGCTTTGTGAAGTGTCAAAGGAAAAGCAGAAGAAAATAAGATTTTTGTTCCTTGTTCTAGCCAAAATTTTTAATAACAAAACCACTATGGGCACATTTTGTTCCTCTTGAAGATCTGTTACAGAAAGATGAGGAGATAAGAATATTCCTTTTTCTTTTTTTCTATGTGTTATTATTTTCAGAGGTAGGTATTATTCTTCTTTATTCTTCAAAATGAATTAAATACCCTTGCTTCATTGTTAATGGTCAGAACTCCTGTCTCATTTAAGAGGTGCACTCTTTTGCAAGCTGTGTTTCCAGCGGTTCAGGAAGGAACCAGGATCTCTGTCAGCTACCTCAATATCACTATCATTATAGTCTATAATTCCTCTATGTTGTCCACCATGTCCGTGGTGCATGGTTATGCCATATCCCACCCCTTATCATAGCTCCCCTCGTGCCAGCCTTCTAACCAACAATTTTCTGGGATCTTCCATTAATCCTTAGCGACAGTTTTCCAAGGTAATGCTTGGTGTACCCCAGTCACCTGCATTTTGCCATCTGGTCCAGCCACACGCCCTCTTCTGTCTGTTTCTGTACTTTAGTTGGATCAAAGCTTCCCTTCTTCTTCTTCACTTTCAAGTTACTCCATTTGCGTAGTGCTGCCTTATTATTTCTGTTCTTTGTGTCATAAGTTGACCCTCTGATCTCTTGAACCCTTTTGGAAAGTGGGCAGAGGGAAAAGCATCATCCCTGTGGAAGTTGCTGATTTTTCTCTTTATCCACTGCAGAGCCTACAGAAGTGGTTGAAGCTGCATCTTCACTGATAAACGCTGGGTGGATTATTGCTAGACATGTAGCCTTTAGCTATAAACGTCTGTTTCATTCTCTGTGAAAGAAGACATTGTAAGACTTTTCAGATCAATAAGTGATCGTTGAAGAAGTGGGTAAGCAGCAGTGTATAAACACAGTGTCTCAGCCAGAATCTCTGTCACAGTTTTTAAGAACAAAATAGACCAATAGTTACCTTTTACCAGGAATGGTTGATGCTTGGTTGCTCTTCCAGGACAGATTAGTTGATGGTTCAAAATCTCTTCCAGCCATAACTTGTTTTCTTCTACAAAATGATGCTCAAAAGACTGTCGACCTTCTGCATCATGTTTGCTTACTCCTGCTTCTCTAAAAGCATCTCTAAAAGCTTATTTGCTCTGGAAATGCATTTGCCACTGTACTTGTGCCAACATGGCCACTTTAACGTAATCTTCAGCTATGTAGGTAGGTCAGAGAAAGAGGTTTTGATGGTAGTGGTTTTTCTGCCCTACTGGAAGTAAATTTTTGCCTCCTTTCTGTCCTGAATTAACTAGGTTAAGCTGAGTATAGCTGTTTTCTTTTGGCACAGTTGAATCTGTTTTTATATGAGGTTTTACTCACATAACTCTTTCAGTGTGACTTTATGGCTCCCCTACCCGCAGTACTTGAGGCAGTTGTTGTGCCATCAGAGTTCTCTAGGGAAGGGCCAGGACAACTATAGCACTGAGTCTATTTAGATTAAAGGTTTCTCAGCTGGTTCAGGTCACTCCTTGACAGTGAGGTTATAGTAGCTACTGTGGTTGAAATCTAACGCCGTTTCTATAAGCAGGCTCATGTACTCAGGCTGTCTGAGGCATTAGCCAAGTTATGGAGACAAGGCTAATCACAGTCTTTGCTGTAGACCTTAACTAAAACATAACCAGGTTTCCCAATCTCATCCTTGTATCCTACGTGATTAACAATATTTTCTTGTTTGTTTCCCATGTAAAGAGTTCTGTTTTCATATGTGAACAGCAAACATGCAGAAACACAAATAAGTAAGAAGAACAAATATATACAATATGTGTATAGCCCCAAAATACTTCTAACCACTCCCTGTCTCTGTTGATCCATGGAGCCAGATGAGACTGACTAAAAACCGAATTCAGACTGTTGGTCATTAAGGCATCACATTACTTTTTCTTTAGGGGTTCCAAATTCCTCATTGTTATACACTTAGATGTTATTGTTCTATCCTTAAGTGGTTTCAGGTTTTCAGATAAGTTTTGGAATAAAGCTGGAGGCGGTATGACCTAGACAACGTAGCAGAACGCGTTTGCAGCATCTGTGCTGGATTTGTGTTGGAAGGTCCCATCCACTTCTTGCTTATAATTAATTAGTCACTAGAGTGTGGTCTTGCCAGATACTCTGTCTCCCAAACTCTTCCAACTGTAAGGAGATATCACCTGTAGAACTGCAGAGGGAAGAGACTAGCAGAGGGTTAGCTCCTTTGCTCATCCTTACCATTAAGTTCACTGTGTAGGCAAGATAAGCGAGATGTGATTTTTTTTTTAATTTATTTCTAAAGACTGTTTTCAGTCACTAAAAGTCCTTTTTTTTTATATTTTTTTTTTTATTTTTTTTATTTTTTTTTATTTTTTTCCTCTTTGCTAACAAAATTGAATAGGTCTTTATAGTTTACCTGGGCTTTCAGTATTCTGTATTTGGCCTTGTCCAAGTGACACCATTGATGTCAGGCCCATAAATCCCTAAATAAATTAATTTTGGTGGATCAGTATCTCTATATAGATTAGCAGCCAAGGAAATCATTAGGTAGGAAGTTCCTTTTTTGTTGTACTGATATTAAATTTCTACCGCTTAGGGGATGTTTGGACGTTTATGTTGTTTGGGAAGACTGGATGCTTGAGTTCAGTCAGCTGTGCTGGCACAACTCGGGACAATCCAAGTTTGGGAGCAGGTTCTGAGAGCAGAAGATGTTAAAGCCATAAGTGCTGCTAGGAGGAGTGTGTTTTTAGTCATCCCTTAGCTGTGTAATGAAAATTCTAAAGGCAATTAGGAGGTCATGCCTCAATTTTTTATTTACTCTAATTTCTGTCCTGCAAGTAAATCATGCACAGATAAACTTAAGAACTCCTTTTTGGGAAGGTAAGAAATTATTTTTGCTTTCTGGCTGCAAACAGGCATTCTGTAGTCCTGCTGACATTAAAGACCTGCCACTCAGTGCACAGTTGGCATGCTCTAAGATTGTAGTATCGTGCTCTGAGATGTGTACCTGGGCTTTATGGTGTGTTTTGTAGTTTTAGCTACAGCACGCTAGTAGTTTTAGGATATACTGGGAAAGAGGCCTGTACCAGTGCTGTAACCAAAATTATGTATTACCCAAGGAAGTTAAAGCATTACTTGTCTATAAATTTCATTGTGTTCCCAGTGCATTGTACTTGGTGCACAGCTTTTGTTGTCTGAAAAGCAGTCTTTTATAATATAAAGGCTTGAGGTCTCAGGCTTTGAGCTGACAGTAAAAGCAGTGTGTATCACTTACTAATGTGTGCTGTTACTGTACAAACATCAGCTTCCTGGTTTGTCTCCTGTGGTTAAAGGCCTCCCCTTTCATACTGAAAGAAATCCATATCAGAAGGACAAATCCCCAAACTAGTCTTTCTTCCAGAACTGGCTTTGGGACTTGAGGCAAGACCGAAAGACTTTCCCAGTGTAATCATCCCCATGAAATCTTACTCAGCGAGGGTGTCTGGTGCTGGCTGTTGCCTTGTGCTCTCCTGGAAGCTGGCTTGGGTCTTGTTCTTCTGCAGAGCAGCTTTATGCCTCTTGCCAGCTCTGTGACCTCGTGGGTCAGCTTGTGAGCCTGATCTGCCGTCCATTAACAGGATGCATCTGGTGCACGTAGGGGGATAGAGGCCGCAGTGGCGTTGCAGATGGGAGATGTTTCTATTGCTTCTGTAAGGCCCTATTGTATCATAAGGCTTTTTTTCTCCTAGCTGCAATTCAATGTTATCCCCATCTTTGATCATGTCGTTTGACATGTGTGCTCCTGAATTGGGAGATAAGGAATCTGAGAAAATTGTCGGAGCAAAAGGTCTGCATCTAAGAACAGGAGGTCAGAGCACCAGTTCTGACGAGTTGAGGAAACATTCATCTGAAGATTTAATCAGATTCCTGACTTTCTAATGTTGGTTTGGGCAGGAAATTGATGTGGGTAATGGTGGATAAATTTGAAATGAATAGTTTTAAATACAGTTGCTTAATATAGTCCCTTATATTTGTAAAACACTTGTTAAATTGTTTCACTTTTTTTTTTTTTCCTTCTTCTAAAACTGATTTGTCTGGTGAGTGAGAAACATGGGTTGTAGTCTTTTGTTGCATGCAACTGCATCTGTTTAATATACATCATGATGCTTAGAGGATTCTGGCTCTTTACCAGCTTGGATTTGATCCTCTGAAGTTTTGTACCTTCAGTCCTCATCCAATGTATCTCTTAAGCATGGGCTCAGTCTTAAAACCATGAATAGATTTTCCGATTCATATACGATGCACACCTTCCTGGAATTTCTTGGATTAGGGCTACTGTAATAAGATTCTCTAAATTTTGGATTAAAGGAAAAACAGGAAGCTCTTCTTCATGTGTGCAGTCTCCATCAATAGTCAAGATGCATCTTAACCACTGGAAAATGGTTCTGTGACTAAAAAGCTGTATAGTTGATTGCATATATTGTTCCTCTGTCATGGAATAGAATAAATACCCATTATGTTTTTGCTGCTATTCAGTCTAATTATATTTACCTGTCACTCCAATTAGTTGAATTAATCTCCCTTGCAAGATTTAGATGTCTTTTGGCACAGTTCTTTTGAAGCTGGGCTGGGAAGTTAGTCTGTCACACACTGGACAAAAGCACCGGTTTTTTGAAGTTAGTCTGTGACTTACAAACTGTAAACAGTGTAGAATTTATTATTATTTTTTAATTTGTTGGAAAAGCCATAAAGACTAGCATGGTGGTTTGTTTGTGTTTTATTTTTTATTATTATTATTATTTTTCCTCAAAAACTCTATACTGCAAAGGTGAACATGCCACCAAGTTGTAATAGTTAATGGCAGCCATTCTGTTTCTTATTCATGATAATGTTTTCAGCATCAGCAGTCCACACAAAACCTAGGAGACATGGAAACAGAAGTCACTTTTTATTATTCTGAGCCATTCAGAGTGGATTCACCAAGGATTTTGTGGATGTACACTCTTTCACTTCAAAATACAGCAAACAGCGTGTAGTGTAACTAAGCTTTTCTTAAGATGAAGTGCGTACTTCATCCCTGTCCATGGGATGATTCTTATGTTGTTGCTTATATGTGATAAAGAAGAAACAAACCTGCCTTCTTCCGTAAAGAAAGATAAGTCCTTTTTTTCTGCTGTCACAATACGTGATGCCTTTTTCACATATATCTATCTGCAGCAATTTGGGCATCTTCTTTATATGCACAGTTACATTCCTCATCTCTAAAGGTAAGGCATTGCCATCAGTAGGGGTTTCCACAAACTTTTCATGTTACTGTCCTCAAATCCTTTAATGTCATCCTTATCTTGATGTCTATGGACCTTTTCATTGGCTTAGATCACGAGTGTGTTGAAATTTCATCTCATCGTGCCAGAGATTATCTCCTTATTTCTTTTTGCTCACTTGTTTGTTTCTCTCTATGTTGTCTATTGTGTTAAATTTAATTTTAAATTGCCTTAGCCAGGAACTGTCTGTGTATGCACACATGTATAGTGCTGGGGGAGTTAAAATACTCACTTCAGAGAATTCAGCTGCTCTTTCTAGATATTAGCCTGTTGTAGATTAAATCAGTTAAATATAATAGTCTAAGTAAAGATAACGTGGACATATTACTAAACTACTCAAACCATGAATTATCTCTGATGTTTTTCCATCAGTAGCTAAATCATAGGTTTCCTTCTAGAGAATTTTCCCTAATGTAGCCTTGGAACCTTTTGGGATGAGGAATAGGTAACGTTGCTGAAACACCTCAGATTGTTTCAGTTTTCGTTATATGCTGGTGAGAAATTCCAGCCAAGTATGGACAAAATCCACAGCTGCTCTCTTGAAAGCTGAGGTCTTCTGATAGGTACCAACGAACATGGTATCAATATCTTTGGCTGCTTCAATGCGGAGAACAACAATTCATGGATCCACATAAATGTGTCAGTGCTTGGTACAGAGCTATTCTGACAGTTGCAATGGAATAACGTGCAGACTAGGTATGTTACAAAAGAAATGCTGATTTCAGTCCTAAAATGTAAAGTATGTGGAAGGGGAGAAGATGCTTACAGTTTTCTTTTCAAAGCTAACAGTCTGTTAATACTTAGCTAATTTTAATTTGTTGTTTTCTTAGAACTGTGCATTTCTCTGTGATTTATTTCTGTTAACTTGTTTTTTTTTGTTTTTTTTTGTTTTTTTAATCTTCTTTATTTTAATGTGTGCCTGTTTGCCCATAAAGGGATATTACTCTATGAGCCCTTGTGATGACGAATATGTAAGTGTCTATATCTTTATATCCTTTCACATTGCCTGCTGCAGTCTGTCACAGTTTGTCTCTCTTCATTTCACAATGTGTAACAATTTTCTGTGCATTTTAACTTGTCATTACATTAACTGTATGGTTCATCCAGAGCCAAAAACATGTGCAAGGCTTGGAGTTTATGCATGCAGAACAGACTAGAAGTTCTAAGTAACCTTATGGCTTTTAATACATATAACACAGCATGTCAGCAAAAGAGCAGTTTTGTCCACAGCTTTTCACATGAAACACAGCTTCTTTATAATATGCGGAAAACTATTGTTTCTTCCATGTGAAAGTCAGTGTATACAAGCTGAAGTCTTTGGAGTGTGCCAACACCGTCTGATCCCACAGCTCCTTTGAGTAAGCAGATAGATATCAGTACTTAAGACAATGCAGTAAATTGAACTGTGCTTGTTAGAGGTGCGTCTTATTTTTTGTTTGTATTTTTAATTTGTAAAGTGAAACTTCGCCTTTAGTAGATATTATCAAATTGTTTCTTACAATTAAAATGGCCCTCTTTCATTGAAAACTTAAAAAGCAAAACAATATTTTGTGTACTGCCGGTGACTTCTGTAACCCAGATGGAAGTCTGGCAATATTACAAGTACACCATAAGTATCTAATTTTGCCCATAGTCAGTGCATTCTTTGCAAAGAGAGGAAATGAGTCTCCTTCTGAGTAGCTCAGTATGTAATCAAATCATAAAAGTGATTGACACCAATTCTGAAAAATGTCAGTCAGTATTCTACTTGAAAATCATCCATATTTGTATTTTTTTTCTGCTTTGTTAGGGTAAAACAAGATTTCACTTTTCAAGGAAAATTGTACTTTTTCCTCAAATGTATTCCTCACCTGGAACTACAGTAACCTGGGTGGACAATCAACTTCCTACTTAGAATGACATTTTATTTTGAGAAATAATCGCTGAATGCAATGGATTATTCCTTATGTGCTTCTTTTTTGTCTCAACATAGAGAATGCTACTCATGTTCACCTGTGTGACCACAGGTACCAGAAGACCACCTCTATCGAGCAGCCTGTTGATGATGTGAATGGTCGTGCTGGCCACCTTTTGCTTGGTGTTTAGCATTCTGTTCCTTTTCATAAGGGTCTCTTTTGAGACTGAGAAAATCTCTTTACAGATGTGAAATTGTGAATGAAATTATCTTTGCTAAAGAAAGTTTTGCCCTTATGCAGGGAGTCTTAGTTGCATATAATTTTATACAACGCTGAATGTATTATCTTACAATGCAGAATTATTTATAGTTTTTAAAGCTATCTAATTCTGAGATATTTCTTGAATACATAGATTGGTTTCCTCTAGCATCTCTTCACTGTTTTTTATATATAGTATTTTCTTTTTCTGTCATCTGTTGTCATTACATTGTCACCCAGCAATGCTATGTGATTTTTTTTTTTTACATACGCTTCAGGTCTCTTACAGAACCTGTTTTATATGCCAACAAGGAAGTTTTCATAGCAGCATATGTCTAGTATAAGTAAGATTAAAAATAATAATAATTAAAAGCATTTGCAGATCTTCTTATGAAATAAATTTGCGTGGTCCCAGTAGAGACTTGCCAGGTTACACAAGCTCAAAACCTAACATGCAATAAGCTGCATGTAGCAGTCTTCTTGTCACTTAGTGTATAACGGATGAGCTGAACATACATATTTGTGTTTTCTAATTGTACATACAAACTAGCTAGAACTTTGGCTTTATTCTTTGTGTATTTATCACATATCTTAGAGTATTAATTCTGAATTTGCATTGCATTTACACTGAATTTTATAGCGTATTTTCGTAATGGTAACTGAGGTCAGAACCTGGCTTTCAGCTTCATCCTTCATTATATTATGAATATATACATCAGATTGTAAAGTGGAGATGATTTGAATACAGGACTACAGTATTTGATAAAATCAGTTGTGTTTTTGGCTTCCAGATGAAATGCATCTGTTTTCTTTTATAAATATTGATATTTTTTTCCCTTTGAACTTCATTTTATTCCATGCTGTTCATATTCAAGCCTTTCTTCTTTCAAAAATGAAGGGCTGCCATCTGTGGCTAATCTGCACTGTGACAAAATTACTTAATATGGCACCTGGTTTGGCTTTGGTAAGAAACAATACAAACATAAGTCATACCCCACGAGCTACCAGAATGAGCTATGCTTGGGCTGTTTTCTTGTGTTTGTTTCTCTTCTTTCCTTAAGACACCTGGTTTCTGCATGTGCTTTAATTATGGAGGAATGGTTCTGTCCTATGGTTCTGCATGAAAAGCATTTTGTTTGAGATTAAGTCTGTTCATGCTGGGAGTTAGGTATTGCAGATAAGTCATGTATACTGTGTGTTCTTCATAATCATTCATTGACTGGCAATGTACAAAATACTTATGCAGAAGGTTGAATTAGTATTTAACCTATTCTGGGAAAGGTAAGACCAGGAAAAGGGCATGGGAGGAAATGCTAAGGTTAAAATACCTCCTGAAAGCAAATCTTTTTCATCTGAAAAACTGTTGGTAAAGAGGAGTTGACTAGGGAGAGTAATGTTGGATGCAGACTGAGAAAGATACCTTTGGCAGTGCTGCTAACTGAGTTTCATTCTGTGGCCTTGGATTCGTTAGGTGGAGGTGAAGATTGTAATGGTTCTACTAGGCTCATAAGAATATTAAGAATGTTATTTACTGTAGAGTGCTTTAAGGGATATGAATGCAAAGTGCTGATGGTTTAACTTTATCTCATGCAATTATTTAAAAGTAGTTGTTAAAAGTTTGTTTCCTGCATCCAAATACTCTCTCGCCCTGTGCCCCCTTGCTTCCTTCCTTCTCTCCCCTCTCCAACACAGTGTGGCAGGAATTTTTGCACTATTGCCACAGGAATGACAAAATGAGGGTTCAGCACTTGGATTTAAAAACAAATACCAAGAAAGAGAATAAAAGATCTCTGAGGATAAACAACAACAACAACAACAACCTGCTCTGCCCACTTGCAATATAGAAGGGGGTCCAAACTGTCAGTTGAGACTTGAAAATGAAGCTTTTCCTCATTTAAATATATCTCCTTGTCCCTAAAAATAATTGTAGACTACATGTTTTTATATGTATCTGCAACGAGGAAGTTTATTTTTAAAAGCAGGTGGCTAAAGTTTTGCAAAGAACTTAAAAATAGTTTTGTTAATTAGTTTTGTAACAGGGCAGGATTTTGTTCCTGAGCATCTCTTGGTTTTGCTTTCTGTAGTAGGAATACATTGAGGGAGGAAGGCTGGTTAAGCTGGAACTCCTGCCAGAAGTAAAGCATGTGAAAGCTTGGCCTTGGAGCTACTGTATGCAGAGATAATGGAGAAGAAAATGTCTTTCTTCTGCTGACCAGAATATATGGCTTAATTGCACTAAAGGTGCTCCTGATTTAATTAAACCCAAGAGCTGCTTTGTAGAACCCAGCTGTGTTTGAGGTTCTTCCTTTTATTAAAGCTAATGCCCAAGTCAAGAACTAGAGCTTAACAGAGCTTTTTGGGGTTAGGTTATGTAAAGATGTTTAACTGGGTAAATATCCTGAGACTGGGAAATGTCAGATAGCACCAAAGAGGAGAAACAGAAGTGAACAAGCAAACAAATGTTGTCTTGTGAACTGTGCAAGGAGGTGCTGAGGCCGAAGAGTTACTTGCTTTGGTGGGCTGCCTGGAAGGAGCTGTGTAGCACACATTGCCCCACACAGGGATTGGAAGGGTGAAGGCACTTTGTGAGTGGGAGAAGAGCACTTTGCTTAGGGAATAGGAGTGGTCAACCAAGTTAAAATGAAATGCCAGAATGGTTCTGCATTTCTTCCTGTTAATTTGAAAAGAGGACTCTCAAGGGCAGAAAGTGAGGAGGAGCAGAAGGTAGCAGTTTTTCCTCTTAAAAAAGGATAGGATAAGAAGATGAAAATAGGATAAGAAGATGAAAAGATGAGGGTCTGTGGCTACAGGTAGCCTGGACATTAAATAGAATGATCAGTGTTTGTTGGTACTATATTTGGATTACTTGTTTGAAAAACAGACAATGCAGAGGAAGAAAGGAGATCTCTGCCTGTAATGTGGTTGCGTTCTTTCTTATCAGTGGTGCTGCCCGTGGTCAGTCAGACTCAAAAGGAAGGTGCAGTGAAGGACAAACCAGCCCTGAGAATCTTTTGTTTTGCCTCTTTGAACCTGACGTAACATAAACCGTATCCAAGTTGCTTTCCTGGGAACACCAAAAGCCTAAGAAAGCTGCCGTCATCCTGCATGGGTTCTAAAGTGGTAAACCTGGGTCTGAGCAGGAAAGTGAGTGCTGGACAAGAAGGCTGTCCACTGAGGTGGTCCTGCCCTTGGAGCTCGAGTATAGGGTCGACATCGTTATCCAGGGCCTTTTTGTGTGTGGTAACTACAAAGCCAAACTTTTTTAAAGGCTTTGCTGCTCTCTAGCTGCCACCTTAAAACTAATTTGGGAATTAATAGGATGTTGTCCTGCTTGTTCTGATTAATTTTTAAAAACCCTAATGTTTTTCCAATTAAATTGTCTTTAGTTTGAAATTTATAAAATGTTTTTCAATCTTACACTTACCAGGAAATTTTATTTGTGTAGATCAGGGATACATGTTGCTTAACCAGTTGTGGATCCTTTAGTTGGATTTTGGTTGGAGCACGTTTTTCTTTTTAGGGCAGCAAAGGATCAGTGGGTAAAAAAGACTTTGCAGGGAAGCAGAGGGCTTTTATATTCATCTATTTCCTCTTAGTAACCTGCTCTGTTTCTTTTCTCACTGCTGTTCTGTGTGTCACGTTTTCATCTTCAAGGACTTAAGGTCATTTCTTTTGCTTTAGTGTGCTATTGTCACTTTCTTCCGTGTTTCCTTTAGTGGAGGAGGGTGCTAAGGAAGCAAGAAAATGATTTGTGATTTCATTGCACACTCAGGTGCAAACTTGTAGTTTTTGTTGTGGAAAACAATTTTGTTTAAACAAAACAAAGCTTTTGATATTTATTTAAAAAAAATACAAATAAATGAGGGGAAGACAGTTGAAGTGCATGTGATACCTTGAAAGACTTCTCCACTGTGTAAAATAAACTAATATGTGAGAAGTGCTGTCAAGACAAGTTCATTTTGAAGTGCATGACCTGTTAATTAGCTATTGTGTACAGGTCATTCATTGACTTAAACATAATATAAAATGTTTTCTAGTGTGTATATAAGCTTATTTCATATCTGAGAGAGCAGTTCCTTGTATTACAAAGGATACCCATGAGGTTCGTGAAATCTAGCATGTTCAAGAATATGTCAGCTGGTGTAATTCAATATTCTCTATGGTACTGCATGCCTTTTGTCTACTAAATCCCTCAGTTTTAAATCTGACAATAGACATGGATTATATAGCTCCCCTTGAAAGAGACCCCGTTAGAAGAGGAGACTGGTTTTAAAGACCTAAGTGGTAATGAGAGATTTTTTACAAAGTAAGTAGTGAGGTCAATACAAAAGAAGACACAGAATATTCTGTGAATGTGGCATGTAGTTGACATCAGAATGCATGATATGAAGCACTTCCATGCCAGAACTGCTGCTTCTTGGCTCACCTACAGTTAGCTCTAGCTTAAAAATATTTATTAAACCAGACAACTTTTATATCGTGTTGACATTTTGACTTGTGCAACAATGGTGCCTTCCTGTGCCCTTTGTCACACTGCAGCAGAGAGCAAATATCCAGGCTTAAATTGAACTTATCTAGGCAGAACCCCTGAGAAATGGCATGCTGGTCCACATCCCTTTTGTCTGTACTAGAAAGGACAGTATTTTCTTTACATAATTATAGTTGTTTATATAGGTGTATATTAATATCAGCAGACAGTCTGATAATGTTAGTATTGAAACAGTGAATTATAGCAAACGTGGATGCTGAAATACATGGTAGGTCTCCACTGGAAAGGTATTGCAGCTTTAAGGTAATACCATTTTTAAAGTCAATAAATGTTTTTAATAAGGTCCTCATCAGTGGGTTTCACCTCATCAGTGGGTTTCAGATAGTATTTTCTTCTCCTTCCTCCCCCCCCCCCCCCCTTTATTTATTTTTAAATGCTCACAGTGCAGGTAATTTTTGGAGTATAAAATTAAAGATAACATAACTAGATCATAACACAAGATGCTTTAAATTTTGAACTGCTCTGAGGGAAAATAAATAAAAATATTGAAGTCCTCTCCTTTTTTTAGCTGTGTTTCTAATTTTAAATGTAGGTTTTATAGGAAAAGAACTGCAGAACTTGAGTGAGAGAATTCACAGTGGACCTCATTAATAACACTCCTGATATGATATTTGGACTCATCTGTTGTGATTTCTTTTTTTTCTGATCCAGGCTTCCACAATGTTAAGAGCATCTATAGCACCTGTGTAAGTACTTATTGCGGAGCTACAATTATATCTGTAGAGAGTAGGAGGAGGGATTAGTAAATGGAAGTGTGCTGCCTGTGGTCTGCAAATGGGAATCAGTCTGTGTGCTTCCTCTGATCTCAGTGAGCATTGCATGCAAATGCCGTGTGATCAGTATTCTTCAGTTGGGCAGGTTCAATAACATCCTAATTTCAGCAGGATGTTGCTAATCCAATAAATCTGCCACTCCACACCTGCGAGTTGGTTGCTTTATTTTCTTTGCTGTTTCCGCACAGTACAATCCTATTGTTGTAGTTGGTTTGCTGCTCACAAATCCAGGAAAAGGGGGAATGGGTAAAATGTTTTTTTTTTGTGTGCTTCAAGATCAATTATTCTGTGCTTAATTTAATAAATTTTTGCTTGTAAATAGAATAGAGATGGTATGTCTGAGGAGTTTTTTAGATGTTTTGAAACACTTCTGGTCCTTCCGTTGCTTACAAGATAATTAAAGGGACATTTATACATAGCATTTAGAAGTTGTTTTGAAAAGTAGCAGGATAGGAACAGAAGAGTAAAAATTGTTTTAGTGGAATTTATTTAAATGTTAAAATTAAAGCATTGAAAGCAATGTTACTATTTTTCTTTTTACTAATTTTATTTCTATTGCAGTATTATAACTCAAAATAGCAGGATAGTACTGATGCATGGAATGTGATCCATTATTAAATCTTATGTGGACCAGCATGGTCCAGCCAGCAGCCTGTAAAAACCCATTCAGCTTACTGCCTTCGTCTTGGAGAAGACTTCACTGTGTTCGTGAGGGCTTAGAGGTGTAGTTGGAGCTGCAGCTTGTTACCGTGTCTGTTCAAAACCATGTGCTAAGAGCCACAAGCTGCTGTCCTCCAGGCCTTGTGGGCCACAGAGAGCAAAGACAGACATCATTGAACTGATGTCTCCTTTGTGTGGCTAAAAAAACTCGGATCATCAACTGGCTAATTTTCATAGTTCAGCATCTCCAAATTGGGGTGAAAAATGAGCTGAACATAAGGTGAAAAAATAAGTCCAAGTTTTTTAAAACTTGTTTTAAGCCTGTTATTTTAACATGGTAACAAAAATAGCAAAGGTGTCAAAACGTGGAAGCCCTTCCCTGCAGCAAACTTCCTGTTTTGGCTTTTGTCACCTCAGTAACATCAGCTGCACTGAATAAGGAGAGGGTTTTGATGAATGTCAAAATTCAGTGAATTTCCCTTCTGCATTGTAGAAAGATGCAGGATGTGCCATTGTTGCCCTCTTTGGACTATGAGAAGCTGAAAAAAGATTTGATTACAGGGAATGATCGTCTCAAAGCCTTCTTACTGCAAGCTCTGCGTTGGGTAAGTGAAATGGCCTCTCTACAGATCAATAGGTCCCTTCTGGAGGGGTCCAATACTAAAATCCATCTTTTGGGCAAGCTGATTGTTCTGTTGAACAGTTCAGCATTATAGGCACCTTCTGTCTTTGTCAGTAAAGCTCACTGATGCTCTTGAGATGATGAAGAAAGCCCAGGCAGTAGGTGTGTATTTGTAGCAGTGTCCTCCCTTTCTGAGGAAAGCAAGACAGAAATTTCAGAAATCTCCAGTGGAAGCTATTTCTGATGTGTTTTCAAGAAAATTGTTGTTTTTGGCAGCTCCTTTTTCAGTGTTTTGCTCTGTTTCAGATTTATATAAAATGCTACTGTATCAAAGAAATACCTGAATCTAATAATCAGTTTTCCTTTATAGTCAAGGCATTCTACAGGAGCCTTCAGTTTTAATTAGCTCAGATCATGTAATGGTATTTTGGGGAAAATTAAAGGTGACAACAGGAAGTTTTATTTTCCTGCCGAAAAGGAAGCTGACGCTTTCAAAGTGACACGCGTGAAAGGTGATAATAGTGAAATTCTGGTCAAGCTTCAATGTCCATTTTTCACATTAAAAACAAACAAACAAAAAAAAACCTGTTAGATCTGACCAGTGGTTCCTCTAGCCCAGTACTCTGAGATGTTTTAGAAGAGCAACTACATCTGTAGCTATTAGAAGGTTTTTTTAACTTTATGGGAAGCCATTCTGTATCCCTCTTGCATGGACAGTGATGATAGCTTGTGAGTAACAGGTCTGTGACGGATCACTGAGCTGACATAGGTCAGTTCATTTCGTCTCATTCCCTTAGATCACTGAGGTTGAATTCCTTTCCTCTGTGAGAAGAGGATTAATTTTCAACTATGGGGTATTTGCACCTTTTAAATCTTCAGTGGTCATTAATTCACATTACCATTCGTTTATTTGACTGGTTTGTTTATTTATGTCTTTGTGTTGTTTCCTTTTTTTTTTAAGCGCTTGACAACATCATATCCTGGAGAACAAAGAGATACTGTCCTGCAGGCCTACATCAATAACGACCTCCTAGATTGCCACAGCAACTGTCAGGTCAGCTAGAATGGCTTTTCTCCAGCTTGTATGCGATATTGCTGATTTGTTTCTATAAAGTGCTGATCAGAAAATTTTATTGCTCTCTGGAGTGTGTGGGGGAAGCAGTAGTACTGCCAAAATTGTGTGATACGTTTAACTCCTTCATCCCAGTCTTTAGATGTAATTGGCAAAGCTTGGCATTACATGAGTTCTCGATTTAGATAATCTCAGCAAGTGCATACAGTTCTTGTAGACAAGGGGAAGTTTGTCACCTCTCCTGGTTCTTGATGTCTGAGTTGAGCAGAAGCTTTCTGAGCCCCTCACTTAGCAGTTAGCTCTTGCTTAGGAGATGCTCTGTCTCTTCTTGAGTCAGTACGTGTTGTTAGATAATACACTGAATCCTTCTCACTGGTCTAGGGTAAGAGCAGAATTAGCACTTCAGTCTTAATACCTGCATGGAATGTCTGATTATGCACATGTTCAAGAGTATCTTAGTGAGTTTAGAAGGGGGATTATCAGGTATATTGATTTATTCACTGGTAATCTAGTACTTTTGCTAACAAAAGTGAAATATTTTTTCATTCGTAAAGGTTAATTTTATGCATGGTTGAGTTCCCCAGTTGTTAGAAGCTGTGGACCTGCCTGCTGCATTGTCATTGCAACAGTGACTTGTGCTATTAGGAAAGCTAAAGGATTAATAAATCAATGACCTCTTTTATTCTCCCTGAGAATTTCTGTAAGAGGAAAGTTATGCATAGGTAATGCCAAAAGTAAAACAGATTAAAAATAGTTTGCAATGTGTTGTTCTTTGTAAGTTACTGAGCTGCTTTACCACACTCCTAGTTGTCAAACAACCGCATTCCTATTCGGATGACATTAATATTTAGCCAGTGACCAAGAAAACCTGTTAATTTAGTTTGTGAACTTAAATGCACTAATTTTAGTTTTCTTCTTTACCAGTGCTGGTTAATTATAATTCTTATTTTACATCGTGGAGTTTAATAGCATTATAACAGACAGAGCTGAGTGGCTGTGATCTGCTAATTTTCTGTCTCTCCCTCAGCCACAACCCCACAATAAAATTTAAAAAAGGAAGTGGAAAATTCTAAATCATACTGACAATTTTTAAGATATCAGTATGCAGTCTATGCTTGTTTGCTATGAAAATTTACTGAAGCTTTTAAAATGTTATAGAAGACTAGGTTTGTTTTTTCCTTCTTTGGTGAGCTATTACTAACATTTGTTTTCTTTTTCAGAGAAGTGTCCTTAAATTATTACAGTCTAAGAGCGAGGTAGTCCGACAGTATATGGCAAGGCTCATCAATGCTTTTGCTTCATTGGCAGAAGGTAAGAGATCCACGGGGGTTTGGAAATCATTTTCATATAATGCTGGCTCCTAGGTACTTTACAAAGTGCATGTCTGTGTGGGAATTTAGAGTCTTATTGGCATCCTTTTTCTAGGGCTTCACTGTCTTTTGTTACATAGATTCAAAAGAGTTTTTCAGTGTCTGGGAAGTTTTCCTTTTGACACTGTGTTTGCATCATTTCTGTTGTTTTTGATGATTTGTGGTTTGTGCAGGAGCCTAGCCTGGTGGTGTCTTTATGTAGACTTCAGTCTCTCTATAAAGGTTTAAAAAAAAAAATGGAGGAGCTGGATTGGAAATTCCCTACTAGTTAAAGTGCCTATAGGCAAACCTGCTCCCAGATTGCATATCTCTGCCTGTCCCAGGTTAGCCATCAGGTTTGCTCTTTCTTCAGAAGCTAACTATTGCTAGGACCTGAAATCCCATTTAATGTCAATAACACCTAACTTTCCTGAACTCTTTGGACATCTCTGTTCTCTTCCTAGAGTATATAAAACTGTAATAAATCAGAAAGCATGTTCTGAAAAAAAGTAGTGAGTTCTGTTTGGTACAAGCAGATGTACTAACTAGGCAGGTAGGGACCTCTAAATGCCAAGTGGGTGGATTTGGTCTGCTAGATAACTCATTTGTTCGGGTTTGTTTGGGTTTTGGCACACTGTGTCTCCTCAGGAAAAAACTAAGGTCAATCCAGTCAATTCAGCTTACTCTTTCAAGGAGAAAAAACTTTTCCGTCATAATTTGATATCTCATCATCTGTTCTTTCATCACTCTTTGCACCAGGTCGTCTCTACCTTTCTCAGAACCCAATGTTGCTGCGAATGCTGGAGGAGAGACTGAAAGCTGAGGACAAGGATTCCCTTACATGGGAGAATGTTCTGGGGGCTTTGCAGAAATTCAGCCTCAGGTGATGAAAGCACAGCACTCAGTGGTGACAGCAGGAGAGGAAATGCAGGCTAAGTTAAGCTCTGTTCAGGGAGGAAAGAAGAGTGCTTGATTTTCCCATAACAGTCACCAGACCCTCTGATGACCGATGAAAGCAGTGTCATTTATTATGGAGGAGAACTCAGTTTTGCTGACTGAATTAACCTGATTTCCTACCAGCTGTCATGATTCAAGTAAATGTAAATCTCCTGCCACAGCTCTGTGCACTTTTATATGTATTCCTTAATTAAACAACTGAAGTGAAAGTCTTCACGTAGAAAGTTCTGAAAATCCCACATGGAAAAAAAAAAAAAAAAAAGAGCTGTCTTACATTGCCATGCATAATGTTTTCATTATCCTTTCTGCAAACATTTTTCAGGGATTTCATTCTCATAGTGTTGATCCTCTGTCCTGGAGCTGTCTATACATGGGCTGTTCTGTTTCTTCTTTTTGAATTACTGACTCAAGTGAAATTTCATGCAAATGCAATAAAGTGCATGATACTACTCTCATTGAAAAAGTAACTATGATCTAGGACCTCTGTTTTCACAGTATTCAGGAGGAATATTGAGCTCTGAATAGCTAACTGAATATAAGGAGATAAATGTATTTCTCTCTTCTGAATTAAGACTGCAAGTTATGTTATCTTGTTTATTGTTATTGTTTTTTGGGACTTGTTGAAAAATGAGTGTTGCTCTTGGATTTGCCTCATTTAGATTTTCAGTAGATAAAGCCACGTGGAAATGTGCATAAGATTCTGCACTGCTTCCTTATATAATACCTTATTTATATTTGAGAATAAACCTTCATACCCTACTGCTTGAAATCCTAAACCAGTCTTAGACAAAATGATTTTTCCATTAAAGCAGTGTTTGGTAGTACAGTTGAGTTTGAATTTTGGGGTCAGGAACGTTTTTGTGAAATAAGCTACTGCAAATTTTATTTATTTAATTAATCTGAAAAATAACTTTTAATTTTATAGAAGGTTAATGCCAGATACTTGGCATGAGGGACTTTTTTAATATGGGGGGTCAGATGCTCCCTTGTTTTGCCTCAGTTTAGACTTTCTCGCTGTAAGAAATAATTAACAAATGGCATTCTTCAGTAAGACATTTTCCACCACTTCTAAGAGAAAAAAAATATTCTTCATGGGGTGTGTATGTTTGGTGGTGTTAAATGAGGAAGTTCTGTAGTAGGAGTCAGTCACAGTTGACCACCTGGCACTCGTTAGGGACAACTACAGTTTGAGGAAAAAATTTACACGATATAACAATCCCTAGAGAGAAGTGCAAACAGATCTAAGCAAAGATCGCATCTGCCTAATCAGCAGTGCAGAAGTGAGTGCTATAGTGCTTTGTCAGAAGCAGTAATTAAATTGTTTTATGGATCTGTTATATATAGCCGTTTTTTTGTTTGCTTTTTTCTTATTTTAAACCACTTTGAAGACAATGGAAAATGCAATATTAGGTGGAATTAGAAGCCTTAGAAAACAATGAAACTTACCCCAACAATTTGCAGGTCTATACCCAACAGCATTTCAGTCTTCTGACCCTACAGGAATCCGCATCTACTTAGCAGGCTTTGTTAATTCACTAGTTTAAACTGATTCAGCCCAAATGAGTAGTTTATTTTTTTGTTGTTGTTGGCAAGCTAGCATGTGGCAGGTAGATGCAGTAGGTTTTTAATGTGCTCATATTAGATATAAATGTATTCAAAGGCTGTTTACGTTGTGGTTTGTTTTTTGTGTGTATTGTTGTTTTTAATCCTAGGCGTGCACTGCAGTCAGCAATGATCAAAGATGGGCTCATTTTCTGGCTGGTTGATGTTCTGACAGATACAGATAGCCTGTCTGACTACACACTGGAGTATTCTGTTGCCTTGCTCATGAATCTGTGTCTGAGGAGTGCAGGTATCTTACTTCTGAATTACAATTTTTATTCCAAGAAGTGGATAGGGAAGATCCTAAAACCTTTTACTGTTATCCCTGGATTCTTTCAAGTAACTATACTTAGTGGCTGAGACTCAACCAACTAGTGACATTAGAGTGTCATAACCAGTATTTAATGAGCTTATCTCTTTCCCAAGAATCCCAGACAATGGAGGTTAGCTTGACCAAAATCCCAAGAACTAAGGAAGCAGTTAATCAATGAAACCCTCCAAGGTTTGATTTTTTTTTTTTGGATCAACATGTGAGGACTGCCATTCCTACATTCCAGGTCTACTTTTTGAAGGGCATTTAATATTTGAGAGATCTGTTTATATAAAAGGAAGTCAGAACTGACTTGATCAGTAATGGCAAGGAGCTTAAGCTTCACCATGTGAAATGAAATACTTGAGTGCTACGCTTTACAGTGTAGAGATGTTCCCCAAGAAAATAAGGTTCCTGTCTGTGTCCAAGAGACTTAAAAGAAGCTTGAAGTAAGTTTTGTTTTAAAAAGGAAAGTAAGGTAAGGACGAGAGAGTGGCTGCTTGGCATAAGAAAAATAATGCCTTTGTTTAACTTTGTTAAATCCCTTTGTGTTGCATCCTGTCCAAGATTACAACTATATAAATCTAGAGTGACTCCACTAATTTCAGCTCAGTTATGTTGAGCAGCGTTTGGCAGGAACAGTATTGCTCTGTGCAAATTCATTGTATTTAGTACTGATTTTAAGAAATAATTAAGATACTTATCTGTTACATTTTTTTCGAGCATATTTGTTTTCTCCCTTCACAGGGAAGAAAATGTGTGCAAGGATCGCAAACCATGTGCTCAAAGTTCTCTCTGATCTTCTTGGCCATGAGAATCATGAGGTACTTGTACAGCAAACTTTGGGTTAAGAAAAAGATGGAAAGGAAAATTAAAGATAAAAAGGCAAGAAAGGAAGAAATGGAAAATAAATAAATTGGCTTTGTTTCCCTTGTTAGGCTTTCAAGTAATTAAGTTGCTTGAAATTTTCCTAAAATTTGCAACTATGCAAATTTGATTTAAATGGACACAGATCTTTCTAGATGTAATTATGTCTTCCTTTAACACATGTTGATAGCCAGAAGTGAAAGTCTCGTAGGTGCCTAGTTAGTGTGTAATCCATGTGCGTTCTTGACTGCTGTTTCTGATACTGTTTAAATGTTATCTCATTCCAAATCCTCTCAGTCTTTACTAATTCATGAGCTGTGGTGCAAGACATTATGTAGAACATCAGGTACAAAGAAGCAAATCTGCTTCTAATTTAAAGAACATTCTAAGAAAGCAGTACACCTGTGACATTCAAGCCAGAACATCTTTTTGTCTACCACTTCATTTAACCTGTCTATTAACTGCCTGTGGTTCAAACTTCTTTTCTGTATCCAGACACACATGTATCAGAAAGCGTAAAAGATGGTAGTTTATTTCCACCTAATGTTTTCAGCACGTCACTCTGATAAAATTTGTCTTTTATATAAAGCATTGCTTCAGCTCTCTCTGTAGAGAAGCACTTCTTTTAACCATTTGGTAGAATTGAAGGGAGGAGAAAATGCAGACAAATATTTTTATGAAATTGAAATCTGAGAGAGGGAGAGTTTACTAGGATACTCTAGATCGATTCCTTGTTGATTATGCAAGGCATTTTGAGACATCTAGTAAAAACAAAATATAAACTCTGGGGTCTCATGTTTGTATCTAATCTTGACTGGATCATTCAAGAGGTTTTTTTTTGTTTATCACTTAAGCTGAAAATAGTGAATGTTTCAATGAACTATTAGCTCAAGGTTTTATGAATTCATCAGAGGGCGTAGATCAGCTCTTTACTGGCACTGTTTTAATTAAGATGAATTTTCTCATACCTTTATTGAACTGTTGCAGTAGTTTTGTTTTATGAATGAGAAATAGTAGTACAAAATAACATCCCGGTTCTTAGACTGAAATATTTAGAAAACACTGTGATACGGTTAAAGTCTGTGCCTTAGAATGACCTTGAAATTTCTTTTATGGGATGGATTCGTAGGACTTAGTTTGTACCAGTGCAACTGATAACAGCTTTGTTACTGAAGTCAAAGGTACAAGGCAGCTTTCTTGGGTGCCAAGAGAACTTTGTGAGAAGCTGCGGAGTCCTGGTGTAAATACTAATCCCTTATCTTTCCTTGTTTCCTCTGCTCACAGCCTAGATCACTTTTAGTTTTTCCAAAATATAATCAGAGGATGACTGGAGGTCTTAGTGCTCCAACAGTAACTGGCCAACACAAAGGGTCACATAAGTGCTACTAAAAGTAGTTTGACATGTCTGGTGGTTTTTGCTAATCATATTACCAAGATTTTTTGCCTCTGCTGAGGGATATTAAATAGGCAGCTGAGTGGGAGGATCTTTTACATTGCTACAGTTTATATCATCCTGCTTAAGGCTACAGTGCTTGAAACCTGTCTGTGTTTGTGCTGACATGGTTTTGTCCCAGTTCTTCGTCCTTTCCTATTTTTTGTACTGCCACTAGTGCTAGTCAGAAACTAACCTAATTTTTCTGCTTTTCTCTTTTCTTTCTCTCTCTTTTTTTTTTTTTTTTTCTTTTTGGCCGTGGGCTAGGTCAGTTTGCAAGACCACATTTTCAAAAAGGGGTGGGGAATATCAACATACAGCAGTACTGGTTTAGCTCAATCATGTCACAGTGTACTTGCATCCCCCTAGAAAATCACTGCTTACCAAGTGGGAATTTTTGCAAGTGTAGGCTAGCCTGATTAAACTCTCTGAACATAGTTGGTTCTGTTCCTTCACTCTTAAATTTTGGTTATAGTGTGCTTGGCTGAACGTCAGAGTTTTTCTTAGTGGTCTGACTACTGGCAAGTATTTCTTCCTCTTAGATACAACCATATGTGAATGGAGCACTGTATAGCATTCTTACCATCCCTTCTGTCCGAGAAGAAGCCAGAGCAATGGTAAGAAGTTCTGCTTTGCTTAGCACAGAGATCACTTCATCTGCTGAAGATGACATGTGTGGGTATCTGTTGAGTGGTGTGCAGCAGGATTGTCACGGGCATAGCGTTTTGAGGAGGGAATCCACAGGAGGCCCTCCACCTTTGATATACAAACAGATATAAATGTATGTCTTGAACATTTTTGACGTATTTGCTAGCCTTTTCCTAAAGGTGAAGCCCCAGCAGCATAAAGGATACTATTTAATTTATAAATGAAAGATGTTATTTTAGAATAGTTGTCCGTGTAGCATTTCATAGATTGGATGTGGCTCAGAAGATGCTTTCATCTGACCTGCTATTTATGGCCTTCCCTGAGTTAACTAATTCTGCACAAGTGAGCTAAGGGGATAAGTGTTCTGCTTGCTGCTTTTTTTTTTTTTTTTTTTTTCCCTGTCTGGTCTAGACATGGTTAGCTGGGGAGGGCAGGAAGAAGATTTTCACAGAAATAGGAACTGATCTCAGGCAGAAGTTAGTCTAACGTAACAAAAGTGTTTTGACTTGGGTTTGATGAAGCTATTCCAGGGACAGCAATGTATCTTTGTATCTTAAGGACTAACCTAGAAAGTTTTACAGACATAATTGTTGTCAGATGTTTTACCTAACAGAACACAAAGGATTGAATGGAATCTTAAATGATTAAAGGCACAACATCAAGCCTATAAGGGACCAAAAAGAAAGAAACTGAGTTTAGAGAAGGTCTAAAGGTGGTCCTGCTTTTTGCTTTCCTTCTCTGAATCTTTCACTTTCACAGTTGTTTCTGTGAAGGCAGATTTACCATTTTCTCTTGATTACTGTGTTGACAACTGAGTTGAGAAGGCAGAAGCAGCAAATCTATTAAAATTTGCTGCTCATCATGGATACTTCCATATTTAAATCTAGAAGCAATCTACACAGTGCATTTCTTTCACCTTTCAGAAGTGTATGGACAAAAAGGAATGTCTACTGCTGAACGCAGTGGTTTGTTTCACACTGCCTATATTCTTCCTAACGAAACAATGATATTTTAGCTGACAGTGCTCTGTCAGTGTGGTCACATGAAACACTAACCTAGCAATGTTTTCCACTCCATCCAGGGAATGGAAGAAATTCTGCGCTGCTTTATCAAGGAAGGAAGTGCAGAGAT
Organism: Nettapus auritus; assembly: GCA_011076525.1. Lineage (NCBI taxonomy): Eukaryota > Metazoa > Chordata > Aves > Anseriformes > Anatidae > Nettapus > Nettapus auritus. The sequence continues at coordinate 16,172,437 of CM021773.1, forward strand.
GATCCGGCAGATTGAATTTATTATCAAGCAGCTCAATTCAGGTCAGAGGAACAAATGGAGCTATCTGAGCTGTGCATCTTTCACAAAAGTCATAAGAAAGCTCATGTTTTTATTTGGCATTGAAACTCTCATAGAACTACAGTAATGTGATGGTCTGAGAGAGGGTGAATAGTGAATGTCAGGATTTGATACGGTTTAAAATTGATTTTTTTTGTGTTATATTTATAAAGAAGAAAGAAAAGGCTGTGTAGGTCTCAATCCTAAAATTTTGGGAATGTAAACAGGATGACTTCGGCTGTTTTCTTTCATGCCAGTGCCCTCACAGTAACGAGAGACCAGTGTCAACTGCAAAAATAAGCAGGTGATACAATTTGTAAAGCAGGATTTGGTGACTATGTCAGTCTCTGCTCATCTCTCACTCTGTAGAGGAGCACAGCTCTGTTATCTGGGTATCTGCGATTGTTATTAACGTTACACTTCTGACTTTTGGGGGTTTTGTTGTGTTTGGGTTTTTTATTTGTATTGATGTTCTATATTCCACTATATTGCACAAAAGTTTTTTTTTTAAAAAAAAAAAGAATCTTTTTACTTGTAGACAGTATAATAAAGCGCTTGTAGAGAGAAGTAGAATCTTTTATTAAAAGTTAATTGAAAAATAGATAAATTTGCAAGCGCACACTCATTCAAGTCTCCTCAGTAAATACACTGAGGCATCATAGTGGGATTTATGAGAAAAGAACCATTCCTGAGCGTTTCTGTTTCTGCCTTTTTTCCTGGGTATGAATTAGCTTCAGTCATTTCTAGAATGCTTTATAGGAGCAAATAATTCCCATAGCTGTCTTGAGAAGAATGGTGTGTCTATAAGAGAAGCAAGCTAAAGTTGACTGTTCCAAAAGAGGGGCAATAGCTAGAGATTCTTTTAGGTTAGACATGTATTCTTACTGAGTTTCATTTTGCTTCTTTCTAGAAGAGCCATTAAATGACAGTGCTGTGTCTGATGATGAAGAGGAAGAAGAGGATGAGGAAGTAAGTATAAAGGCTTTCTGGAACCTTTTAGAAAAATCCTTAGTCCTCTAGACAAAAAGTATTTATGTCAATAAACCAGAGCTTGTTTATTGCATGGAGGTATTCTTTTTTTTTCCTTTGGTTGGGTTTGTTTCTGTTGTTTATTTAAAATTTATTTAATTACCATGGTAATATTAACAAGAAAATTGTGTCCATTTATGTTACCTTTTATCTATTTGAAGTCCTACACTTTTATTTTGACAAGTCACCTCCTCTGTGATAAATAAAGGATTATAGCTGGAAATAAGTAAAGAAATGAGCACTTACTGTAGCAGTAGAAATCTTGCTTTCAAACAGACTTATTTGAACAATCAAAAATAAAGGAAGCAAATGATACAGTATATCACCAGAATAGTTTTTAAAATAGTGTTAATTTTTCTTAAGGTATCGTTATCTGTTTAATGTGTGACTTCTTTTTGCTGTTTAGAAACTTTGAAATATATTTAATAAATTGTTTATGATGAAGGAAAACAGTAATTCCAAATTTGAAAATAACTGCCATGAGAAGAAGAAGAAGAAAAAAAAAAAGATAGCAAGTATCAGAAACAGCACAATTGTGTAAACTGGTCAGCTGTATATTTCCAACTCTATTAACAAACATTTTTTATACTAATGATTTTACTTCAGCATTTTTTAAGAAGCTGTTTGCATAGGGTAATGGGATTCCAGGTGCAGACAGCACATAGTGTAATTAGTCTATTTGCCATGATCCCGTGGCAGGGAAGTCAAGACTAGATGGTCCGAAATGGTCCCTTTTAAACCCCAATGATTCTGTGATTCTGTGATTTAAATTAACCATCAAAGTAAGGGGTAGACAATGTGAAGGAAACTTTCAACACAGTCTTCACTGGTGATGTTACAAAGAATAAGATGCATAAAACTCAGTAAGCCTGTTGTGTCTGTGTTTGCTAGTCTATTGCACATTAATGCTCAGGAAGAGTGATGATGCTGCTGAACCCTAAACTTGCCCTGCTGCTGCAGGTTGACTGAGCCTATTTTCAAGTGAATTTAGAAGCTGTTACATTGTGAAAACAGAGAAATATGCGAATATCCCTCTTGTAAAAGGTGTGGTGCACTTGTAGCCACCATGTAGCATAGCACTTCGCAGGATCCAGCCTTTGCTTGGCAGTGTCCAGAAAAATTTTGTGTTTGTTGCATTCTTTAGCTATTTTGTGTTGTGTCACAATAGGTTGTGAGATGTCAGATTATCCTTTGTGTATTTCCCTAATTTTACAGCTATCTGGAAATTCTAACTTTACAGCTGTATGGAAGCTTTCATTTACAGTCAGCTCTCTTTTCTTCTGAAAGGGTTCGGTAATTTTTTTTCTTGTAGGATTGGATTATTGTAATTTTATTATCTCCTACAGTTCTGAAGTGTGTTTTCAGTAATCCTCTTTCCACAACTCCGGACCAAAAACAGTGCTTTACATGCAAGGTGGTCTTTCCAGGGATTAATTAATAAATCTTCCTTTTGTTTAATGTACTGCTTAATACCTTTTAACTGGTGTTCCAGGGCTTTGAGTATCTTAGATGTATTGTGAGTATCCAAAGTCGTGATATTTTCCCTCGAACTCCAATATATTTATTTGAAGGTTACCGTGATCTGCTGGGAAAGCACAGAGATTAGGAGACCATTCGTGAAAGGTGTGGCTTTAAATTGTATGATGGTGTCGCATACTTTTATTGTGGTTTTTATTTTTTCCTCCTCCTCTTGGGAATGAAAAGAAGATGATTTCTCCTATTCAGTCATGTCCTCTAGATGGGTTGCTGCTGCTCACAATCCCAGCCAAGGCTCTAGGTCAAATCAATTGTATATGAAATGTATAACAGGCTTGTCATTCCTTATTTTACTCAAATATAACAATAAGCTCTTGAAACAGAGAAGTGCCTGGTTTCAGTTTTACATTAGCTTTGTGATTATATTAAAAGGAAAAGGAAAAACTCTCAATTCAGGGAATTTTACAACTACTTCTAGTATAACATTGATGTGGTAAGTCCTACATCCTAACTGCTTCTGGGAGCAATAATTCTGTTCTGTTCCATGTAGGCCTGGTCTGTTGGCCTTTCAGAAAGCAGAATATACAAACTGTGGCAACAAAAGGCTATACAAAACTCATAATGTTGTTACTTTCTTAACTAAGCAAAGATCTGTTGACTCGCTGCCTCAGTGCTCGAGGCCCTTTTGTATTCTGGAAATGCTGTGAGTTATTGTTCTTTGGAGTTCTGTGATAACATCTGGTACTGTGATCTGGCAGCAGAAAGTTTTGAAAGACTTTGTCAGAAGCCTTGCCTTGACGTAATGCTTAAAAACTGCTACAGACAATATATTTCAGTAGATGTCCATTTATTGACAATTTAGTGACATGCATTCAGACTGCCTGCTGATATAATTTGTTGCTGATTTACTCAGCACCAGTATTTATACCTTCACAACTTAAATAACAAAATGAGTCTTTTATGCAGACTCTTAATTTGCAGTTTTTACCCCAGTTTTTCTTGTTCCCAAAAACATACGAAGAGTCCCCATACTGTTACTATTACCTTTCATGTTTGTTTTTTTTCCTTTTGCCTGTCATTAATTTAGAGTTTTTGAATTCTCTTCTGGCTTTGAACAGACCTTGTGGTGATGACTACTTTCTCCTAAACACTGCCACCAAGATGTGGTTGAGTTTGTTGGAGGATGAGTCTGAGATTTCTAAGAGAACGTCACACACTTGGAAATTTAAGATTCTGTAGTATGTGACATCAGAGCATATATGAAAAATGTCTGTGTAGTGTTACTCATAAGAAAAATGGCTTCACGGTTTGTCTGCCGAGCTTTAAATTGATTAATGTAGAGCTCAGGATGCGCTGGTTTCCAGAGTGTATGCCCACTTTGTTATATGAGCTGTCTGGCATGTGTTGAGAGCCACGGTTGCAATGCATAATTTCTGATGCTTAATATTCTTTTGACTGTTCTGTTAAATACTCACGTATTTTATATTTAATATTTAATCTTTGTATTTGCTTTTTTATTTGACTTGGAGCTTCTTAAAAAGCTGCCTGTAAAAGTAAATATGTGATATCACAGCTCTAGCTAGAAGTTTACTTACAAGCTTGAGATACGCTAGATAACTATACAGTGACCATTTATCAAACACCCTGTGATGTCACCGTCACTCAGCACCTGGCAATAAAATTAGTAAACTCCAGCATAAAAATATACTTCAGATGAAGGGTACATCAAAGGAAAAAGTTTAATCACAAGGCTTCGAGCCATTGTATTGAAAGACTTTGGTGCCAACATCTGCCACAGTGGTGAATGGGGCACCAGTTGTGGTGTTGCAGTGATGGAAAGATGATGGTATGTATGTCAGAGCTTTCCTTTTGTGCAAGGAGGAGCTACAGGAGGGAAATGTTCAGGGTCATTTACCTGCTATGGTAAATAATGTCAGAGAGCAAAGTTGGCAGGGGGAGGTACTTCCTAGGAACCAGAAACTGGCATTCTGTGTGGCAGAATCCCTCAACCAGCATATTGTGTGAGGTGGAACCTGGGGAAACAGAGGAGATCTGTGAAGAAAAGCTAAATACATCCTGCATGCGTGGTAGCTGGATGAAAATCTCCACCAGACTATTTATAAAGCTCATCTTTGTTGTTTTGTTGTTGTTGTTTTTTTTTTTAAAAAAAAAAAAAAAAAGTCTAAGTACAGTATATTGTGTTGTTTAGAGTGGTTTTTTGTTGTTGTTGTTTTGCTTGATGCAGATGATTGTTGGCTAGTTTACAAGCATTTGTCTGTGTTTTTTCCATTATCTGGGTTACTTTTCACACCTACCCAGCTTCCCAGCTGGTTGTAACATACCCTTGGAGGGAAAGGCAGATGGAACATCTCCCTGAGGTCCTGTACAGCCTTGTCTTTTATGGCTGAGTGTCAGGAGAATGCATCTTTAGGAGGATGAAGCGGATTAACAATCTGGTATCTCAAAAGTACTTACATAAAAACTATTTTATTAAATCCATATACAGAAAAAATTAAGAAAAAATTGCTCTAAATCTTGGAAGGCTGTTTTTCATACACAGACATCTAATGTCTCTGAAGTTTACCTAGGATATCAGCGATCATTGTTTTTAATGGCATTTTTAACAGGCTTTCTGCATTACTTTCATATATACCTTACTCTAACAAGTCATTTACTTTTTCTTAGTCACTTACATTTACTGTCGCAATCTGTTTTCTTTACTACATGTGGGGTGGTTCTTATGTAGGTTATCACGGGCAGCTCGGAAGAGAATGCTTTCCAAGAGCAAAACACAAGTGAAAAATACTGCCATGCATGACTACTTTTGGCTTGTTGGAGGAGTCCCTCAAACTTTAATACTTCTTGGCTGGTATGAAAGCTGAATCATGCACAGTTCTTCTAGAAATAGACATGGGAGAGTGAATTCTGAATACTTCTCACTTGAGAAGTTGATTACTTTTTGTGTGTATAAAATAAAGTCAACAGAGGAATTCCAAGAATTTTGTAGCACCCCAAATTGTGAGCTTTAAAGATTCTGTGCAAAGCTGAGTAGCTGCTGCTGCCTCACACTGCTCCAGAAACATCTGCTTTCGGATGGCTACCTGTGATCTCACCTTTAAGGAACCACTGCCCTCAGAGGAGCTTTGTATGCCCAGCCATAAGGAAGTTTTGTCTCGAGTGATTAAAAATGATGCCTCCCTTTTCTTGAAATTAGTAATAAAATGCTTTTGCTCCCCTCTTGAGGAATAAGCAGCAATAAATTACTTGAGTGTTTTTGTGAAGAGTATAGGGAAAAGTACTGAATACATATAGATGGGCATTTTGATCTCATAGAATGCTAGAATTGTGTTCAGGAAAGACTATGAATTGTTTTAATGTGTGGTTACTTTATTTTTACTGCTAGTTGTAATAATCTAATCTTAATTTATGCTTTTATTACCGTCACATGATACTGATTCATAACAAGATCCGTACAAGTTCTCTGTCATTCTATTTGCTTGAAAGATAACTTTTTTGTATGTTTTTGTTTTAGAATTGACTTAAAAAAAAAAAAAAAAAAGGAAACAAGGATAGCCTTTTCTTAGCCTCCAGTGTGGCTGAGAAATTCCATCAGGTTGTTTTTTTCAGTCTGTATTGCACGACTAGGTTGTCTGTATGACTAGATCTGCAAAAGCTAAAATTCTAAACTTCACACCAGCTGCTTGTTAAAGATGGAGCATTGCAGCTCTTCAGACTAGAATGTGGTGTTCCACAAAAATACTAATTGCTGAGATTTTCCTGAGCCTTTATTAAGTTCAGCAGGGAATAACGATTTGAGCTTGGAAATTTGAAGAACAACTTCTAAAATTCATGCTGTGCTTTCTGGAGAAGGATTTGTAGAGAAAGAATTGTTTCCTTCTCTCGGGATTCTGTACTTTCTGTTTGTATCAAAAGCTTAGGTGAGTTTTCTTAGGTGTCTGCTTTTTTGATAGAAATTGCTTGCATGTTACAATTTACACGTGCAATACTAAGTTATTTACCTGGAAAGTAGATATCATTTAAGTGACTACTGAAGCGAGAACTAAATTTGAAATGCAAACATCCTTGGAACATGGGCTCAGATAATGTGTGTTGCTGTTGCAGGAAGACCATGACATCATGGAGGCTGATCTGGACAAAGATGAGATTTTACAACCTCAACTGGGAGAACTTGCAGGAGAGAAGCTGCTGACAACTGAGTACTTGGGAGTGAGTACCACTTAGCACAATCCTGAAATAAATGAATTTTCTGGGTTAAGCGTTTAATTTCAGTGGTTTCATCACCTTCTAAAATCTTTTCTTCTTCAGTTTGATGTTTGAAAGGTTCTACTTGCATAGCAGTCCAAATCTTTCACTATTTGTTTTCTTAGCTGTAGTTCAGAAATAGAATAAGTTTGAAAAAGGTAGTTGCCCCTTCATGGGAGGCAATCAGGCTGTGACTTGGTAATAAGCTAAGGACAGCCTTAGGGTTTTAGTGTTAGATCACTGACTCTGTGGCACACAAAACCAAGTGCTGAGCAATTTATGCTGAAACACTCTGCTGGTCTGAAATTATTTTGGTGGGGAGAAAAAAGTTGAAAAATTAACTGTTCCTTCAATCTTTATGCCAGATCAAGTACTATATATCTTACCTCAAGCATCAAAAAACCATTAAGTAAAAAAAAAAAAAAAAAAAAAAAGTGAAGTTGTCATAACTACCATTTAGTGTGATGCGATTTAATGTGAGATAAATATGGCTGTATGCCTTCTGGATGTCGAAGTCCACAGGTCCAGCTACAGTGATGATGAATGAGTGATGAGATGAGATGTCACAGGACAACCTGTAATGATTCCATGGAATTTTATGTACTGATACTGGAACACAACTTAGTTGCTGATGCAGACTTTCTTTTGGTGGCTCTAGTTACTGATCTTTCCACTACCTTCTCTTTGCTTGTTTTTTGTTTCAATTTCTTTATTACCTGTGTATCAGATAATGACTCATACTCCAAAAAACAAGAAGAAGCTGTTTCCCAGTGTCCATCAGAGTATAGACGAGCCTCTCCAGAGACCTGTGACACCAGGCTATCACAGAAATGTGTACCCAATGTAAGTCTAAACAAACAAGGCAAAGCAGGTTTTTTTTTTTTTTTAACTTAAAAAGTGAACTAACAAACCCACTGCCAGATAAACGAAATCTCCATACTTGAAAGTGCATTGGCATTGTAATTCTTTAAAGATCACTTGAAAAAAGAAAGAGTGCTGTAGGCAGAGAAAGGTCTGCTGGCTGAGGCCACATAGTTGAAATAGTTGAACAAGTGTTTACTGATCAGTTTGATTTAAAGTTGTTATATCCTGTGTGTTCATAATTCTTTCTTCTTCTCACAATATATTCTATTTGTAAATTGCATGGAGTGTGTAAAATGACTGGGATCTTCATGTTATAAGCAAAAAAGTATATTGCTCTAGACCGATATCCTACCCACCCATAAAAACACACTAAAAAGAAAATGGAAGAAACAAATCTTAATATGTCTGATTTCCTGTTTAGAAAATAAAAATAAAAAAATCCAATGTGATAGTCTGTGACACGTTGCTCTTGGTTTGATTGGTTCATTGTGGGGTCAGTGGTACCAGGTTCAAGGTCCCACTTCCACTGCATGGTATTTTTTCCAGTGGTAGACTAGAGGAGCTGGACTGACTCTGTGGCACTGGCTGTTAAGGTAGCCCTACTTAATATTAAGAAAACTTAGAAAATATTTTTCAGGAGTAGATTTTAATTACCATGGGAGTGTTTAAGCATTACATTCCTACTTTTTAAGTGGAGAGCAAAACAAGCATGTGATAATGAAGTGACTTTCCAAGGAGAAGTCAGAAGAACAGTGGAAATAGCTTTTGTTTCCTGGTACAATTTAGTGCGTTACAGTTTATGTACCAGAAAAATGTCTAGAAGTGATCAAGTGCCTCTTCTTATCACCATCTACCCAGGTAATGTTTGCTTAACAAAATCCTGGGATTACCTGAGTGACACAGGTACTTTGTTGTGTCAAAACCTAAATCTCCTTATGGACAGCTTTGCAGCCTGTGCCTCTGCAAAACAACTTCAGGTGTGACAAAAAAAAATAATCTGGATTAAAAAACAAACAAACAAACAAAAACACCTTTCTCTATATAGTGGGTCTGAGAAAAGTGGTGGGTGAAGCCTTCTTTACAGATTGCCTTACTGTGTAAACTAGAGAGGAGAAATGTCATCAGCAGAAGTCTAGCATGGTGAGAACATATGGAAATTATTTCCCTCCACTTTTGCCAAGTGGTGGAAATTATATGAGTATTTGGAGCTTCCATGTAGGAAGCATGAGATACCACTGTTTGCAGTGTTTGCATTATATATATAACTTACTTGTGCAAGAAAACTGCAGTAAATAGTAAAATGCTTGAGCTAGCTTTTGCAACAGAAAAGAATAAGCTTTGATGGCTTTGTCTTTCTAATTTTAGAAAGAATTCATTTAGTAAAATGAGGAAATACTTTATTAGGAAGCCTTGCAAGAGGAGGGCAATAAAAGTAACCAAATCTTAGCTGCCTAAATATGAAGTACATCCAGTTCAGATATTGCTTTCAAATTTTTAAATTATTTAAGTGTCTCATGTTTGCATCAAATGGAACGGTATGAAAAATGTCAGACTTCTTGCTCTCCTGTACAGCTTGTTTACCTAGGAACAACCCAGGACAGTTCATCTGAAGTTTTTGATTCAGCAAAAGTTAAACTGTGTAGAAACACATGTGAATGCCTGCATTCAGAATCAAATGTAACTTGTTTGAAGTTCTTCTGCAAGGCCTGATGTAACACATTCCATTTTTCAAACAAGGTGAAAAAGGAAGCAGTTGATGGAGATACTATAATGTGTCTCTTTGAGTTGTTAGTTCATACCTCAGAAATGGGAGGGGGGGCTTCCAGTGCTGAATAGGAGTATTCACTCAGAAAATTAATGCAGAATAGCTACTGCACATGAAGCAGATATTCCATGCTCATTTTTCTATGACTTTCCAGTACAGACAAATCTCTGGTTACTTCGGATGAATTGTCATGGGATCCCTGTATGGACAAGCTCTTGCTGTACGGGGAAGCCAGGAAACATTGGAAAGCTGCTTTTTTTCCTTTCCCTCCTCTTTAAAGACTCACTGCTGAGATCACTCAAGAGGGACTGAGCTACTCAATATTCTGCTAGCTGTTTCCTTAGAAACTGACTTAACTGTGAAATCATTAACTGCCTCCTTGGAATGCATCCTTTCTCACTAGAAATATAGCCTAATTACCTTAACCTGATATTGGGCAGGGAAACTTGCTGCGTCTGCCAACTGCTTTTCACACACGTTTCACACCCGTCTTGCTTCTGCTGCGTTTTGTTGCTTATTACTGAGCAATATTGTCCCTGTTCTGTCCTTCAGCTGCTTAAGTTTCTCATTGATCCACCTCACTTGGGAAATCAGCAGTTCTACTTCTTATCTACTTTAAGCCAGTATTGCATGTTGCTCTCTGTAAAGTGAAATCCTCGTAATACTCAGGAGCAAAAATTAAATCCTTGAAAAAGCTGAGATTTGGAGACCTTTCAGGCCTACTACTGTATTATTTTCTTTAAGTGTCCTACTGGTATTTTGGGTCTTCGGACTGCAAGGAGTTACAGTTTCCTTTCCTTGGCTCTTTAGTGCTGTAGGAAAAAATGTTAATTCCAAATATGTATAACATCAGCTGGTTTGGGGGAGCTGCAGTGGTGCAGTTAAATTATGACATTGGCACTAGTTTACAATATGAAAAAATACATGTTTTAATTTCTTCTATGTTAGTACAGGCAATGAGAAGAAATCAGAATTTGCTTTGTTGTAACTTTTTAGACTGCAAGCATTCATCACCCTACATTCTCCTTTCTCCTCCAGGCCAGAAAACGATACCATCTCTTGTCATGATAGGCATGAGAAACTGCAGTCTCTACCAAGTGGTTGTCCTCCTGTCTGTGGTGGGAGCAGGTCCAGCATTTCTGACCTCTGCATTTCCTCTTCATGTAAGAATATTCCGTAAATGGTGTTATTATTCATTGCTTGATTACTATTATCATTATTATTATTATTTAAATGTAGCCTTGGAAGTGAGTCTCTGTAGACCCTGGGGCAGTTTGTGTGACCTTGGGCACGCATTAGGCTCCAGCTGGCTAAATGGCTGCAGAAGGTGATGTGTGGTCAGCAGATACTAACGGTCTCACTAGCCTTGCACCATCTCCCTTCCTGTGGTAGGGCCAAGGATCATTCCCAGGGCTTCCGACATGCAAAGTATATTTTCTTTCACTCCATGATATCCTCTGCCTAGAGAGAGAGCTGCAGCCCAGATACAGCGCACTTCCCAACAGGCCAAGCTAGTTACTTGATCAAATATACCCTTGTTTAGATCTAAATGAATTACTGTCCGCTGGCACCTGCAGGCTCGATTGGCTGGTCCTCTGTATTAAAGTTGAAGGCAGCTGCAGCTATCTGCTTAGTTTTGCAGCTGCATTCAAACCATAAAGGGTTGTGGAGGATGGGAAGCCCTGTGTGTGTAGCTGCATTGTGGGTGATGCTGCTAAAGATTCTGTCCTTGCAACTTAAACTGAAATTAATGCAGACTCAGCTGGACCTGAGAGTTCAGAAGCATGTGTTGGAATTTAAAAGGTTATAGGCTTCTGAAATACTTTTCCTGATCTTCCAATATCCACAGGATCATGGAACTTCTGATGTGAGTTTCAACCTGCTTGCAGGGATTCATTAACATTTCCAATTAGGGTTTTAAGGCAAAACGTTCTGCAATCTTAGATAAAGGATCTTGAAGCATATCCGGTACAGAATTACTAATAAGTTCAGACAAAAACATGCCTTTACTTTGCTGAAAAATATGCTTTGAAGCAGCAAAGGAATAGCAGACTTTTTTCTTTCTCTTCTTGTTTTTTAAATTTCCTAGAGGAAATGAAAAGGATTCTGAGAAAAGTAACCGAGATCTTGCAGGCAGGAATCTGCTTGCATAATGCCTAGAGCTGATAAATATAACATGCTGAATAAAAGGCGTATGAGAGAAGCAGATGAAGCTCCTGTTTCAGATGGGCACTTGGGTCGTTGCTGTTGTGCATGAACAGAGAGCTGCTGTCCTCAAGCCTTGCTTTACACAGCAGAATGCCGAGTATAGCTAATTCTGTTCCACGCGGAGATTAATTAGCTGGTCAGAGACAGCAGCTCAGAACAGAGGCTGTGAGCTGATAAAAAGCATGCTGACTTGACAGTTTTTTTGTATACAATAATAATTTTAAAGAAGGGACTGTACATATTAATGCTTTGTAAAGGAAATTAAGCAAAGCAGGTACCAAATGTGCTGCTATTTCCTGTTTTCAAATGTACTGTAGATAAAACCTACCTTTGGATGCAATTTCCAAGGTATTACGCACCAGGAGTTCAGCATGCCTTCTGAACCACATTTTGATAATATCTTACATTCACTCACCTCTGTCACCTTTCCTGTGCTACTGATGCTGTCTGGTGGTTTGCTTGTAGATGTTTTTGGGGAGGCTTAAAGTGGAAATCTGAGCAAGTCAACGAAGGAATTGTTCCTTTTGATGGAGAATCTTGATTTAATGCCTTCGTGCTGAAGAAAATGCTGCCAACTTTAATGTTTTCATATTTTCCAAACTTTGATTGTACCCACTGTCTAAAAATTTTGCTAGCTGTTTTCAGTCAAAACTGCCTACAGATGGATATTAGAGAACTAGATTATACTGTCTCTTCTCATAGAAAAAAAGGAAGTCTGAATATACAGCATATTGCAAATTTATATTCATTATGCATGTAAGAAGACTCATTATTTTTGTGCATGATGAGAATTCTTAGCGCTAACCAAGGCTATAAAACAACACTGAGTTACTCAAAGAAGGATTGCCAGAGATTTGTTTTCAGTTTTTGCAAGTAGCCAGTGAAATACATGCTCCACTATCTTACCTTTTGAGATTTAGAAACGAAGAGGACTGCACTGCTGGATCCCATGGCTGTTCATTTCAGTCACAGGACCTTCCTTCTATGCAATTGTAACTGGACTAGATCTTTGAACATTCCCTGTTTTCCAAAAGGCAGTTTTTTTTGGAAATCTGAAATTGGATTCAAAACAATTCAAAATAAGCCCTTGAGGCCATAATTAGGAAAAAAAAAAATCTTACTCTACAAAGCTTCTGTGCCCTTTTTCTTCTACCGCCTTCTAAGATAAGACAGGAATCAGTGTGTAAGAAAGATGTGCAAATAGTTGTACATCTAGGGGCTCCCATTGTGCCCAGGCAAATGTCATTGCTGTGATGGAATATATAGTGTATTGAATTCAGATCTTGGTCTGACAGTCATCATGCAGCACTAGAAAACTGCTTACTTCAGAATGTGTTTTCCCACATGACATGAATACTTTGGATTTCAGAGTTCCATGCTATCAAGTTATGAAATGAATAGTAATAGATGGGGGGTGGGAGGGAGAGGAAAAGAATAAAAGCTTCATGGGAACCGTCAGCATCATCAATGTCATATCTCAGGCAAAGCTTAGCTTCAAGAAACCTTTGTCCTCTTCTGTTTTCTAAAAGTGAAAGTAGTTTTTAATGTTCTCTGCACCTAGATCTACTCACCTTTTTTTGAGTCGCATTCTCTTTTTCTTTTTTATCTGATTCTGTCTGGGACCATCCTCACTTTTTATCAGTTTGGTAAAGAGATTTTTATTATCACTTTTTTTTGTCTCCTATGAATAGAAGGCTTGTGTACTACAGATGAACTTTGGTCACCTTATTACATATCCAGTAAATATCAGAGAGAACATTAACTGGGCAGCCAGGTGGTTGTCTGAAAGCGGCCTGATCGGTATCCCATCCAGCATGTGAGAGCAAATAAAAACAGGAGGGCAACCTGTTCCAGTCACGGGAGGAATGCGGAGGAATGGAGCTGAGGATTTTCCCTTGGCTCTTACTGGTCTTGCACATCTCAGTATCCTTGTGTTTTTCAGCAAGCTGCCTGTTCTTCCCTTTTGAGTCAGCACAAGGCAAAAAGTGAGGTTTATGGAGCAAATGGAATAGACCTCAGTTCTGACAGAGGTGTTTAAAACAGTTTTTGGTCTGCAGTGTCTGCCTGTTGCTACAGATGTGGACAGACAACTGCAAGAGGTTGCATTCCTGTGGCTTTAATGAGGTATCAGTTATTAGCTGATATATTTTAACTGACGAATGCAGAGTATAGCTGCTTTGAAAATGATCCAAGCGTGATTTACCTTGCAGTTGCAAAGGGCTAGAAGTACGCACACATGCAGTTACCTTGGCTCAGCTGATGGGCTGTAAAGAGCTCTGCCACAGTAACTCAGTAGCCTGCTTTTGTCTCAACCTTTCTTACATACAGCAGGAGCCGTGACTTGATTGTATTTCTAGTGAATTGTAAAGAGCCAACTTCTCACTGAATTGTGTTTCCTTTTTAAATAGCAATTGAGACGAAGTCGTCCAAAGTATTCTCATCAGGCCATAGAACCGACGGAAGCATCCCGGGAGGTGACAATATCTTGTCTTCTCGATCTACTGACTTCACCCAGGACAAAGTAAATGGGCAGTCTCATAGGTACGATTTATTCAGATGAGTATTTAAGAGTGCAAGAGGAGTCTGAGGGGACTTACCAGCTAATTCCATGCTGCTGTAGAGACAATCTGTGAAGTCATTTGATGTATGATGTAGTCTGGTCTGAGACAGCTGTGGTGGTGCTTGCCAAACAAAATACCCTTAGTAGTGCCAGCGGCAGCTGTTCAATTTCTAAGCATCTGGTCCAGAATAGGAGAAACCTCAAGCAAGACGTTATTAATGAACGTCACGTGTATGCACAACCCGGTCTCCTGCAAGTAAAACTTCCGAATTGCTTCCGTAGATGGCTGTACAGTACCCATGAAAAATCATTTAAACAGTAAAGAAAGAGGTACAGCAATGGGAACAGGGCAGGAATTAACATGCGAAAGAGAAATTAAGCATTTAAGTGGATTTGTGTGTTTAAACCTGCTGAGTTGTTAACACAGCTGACCAGAGTCCCTGATGATTGATTTGCTAGGTGGGTATAACAAAGAACTAAAATATTACAAGTTCTCCGAAAATGGGTTTCAACTTTATCTTGAAAAAAAATCTGTCAAAAGAAGAATAAAGAACTTGCTCTCCTCCTGTTCATGCATTGAGTCCTCTGTGAAGCTCCTCATATGGAGGACTGTGACGTTATGTACTGGGTGAGAACTAGTAATTCATTAGGAATTGGACCAAGATTTACCAAAGCTTTTCAGGACCCACATGTGTCCTTCAGACATTAACAGCTTTTTCCTAAAGGTAATTTGATTGGGCCAAGTTTTAAACAGTGAGTGTAGAGAAATTTTAAAAGCAAATACATTCCAAGAGTAAAACACAGAATGGGTGGAGATGTGTTAAAGGAAAGGTTTTACAGACTCTCTCTGAGTCTAATTTTTATTATTATTATTATTTATTTATTTATTTATTATTTTTTCAGAAATGTTTAGTTGCTTGTGTCAGTTAAAGCTCTAGCACTTCTGAAAACTAGATTCTCTGCTTAGAGCTTTGTTTCTTTCTGGCCTACAGATGCCTTTGTATATATTTTTCCAATTGTGCTCTTCCTATGGTGACATCTGAGAAATTATATACTGTTCACAAATTACCATTGGCAAGTAATTGAAGTGCGTAGTAGTCATAACCCTGTTCCTGCATTACTGGTTTTACTTCTGTGTTGCTTGTCCTAATATAACAGTAGCTAAGCACATAGTGCAAATGCAAACAGAATTTTATGGGTAAATTGCTTGCTTTGTGCTCTGGCTGATGTAGAGAGGTTAATTTTCAGGCTTTTGCTTGCAAGAGATCATAAATAGGCAGTATCCTGTCCCCTACCTTAGCGCGAAGCTTTGCTTCTCTACAGTCGTAATCCATTGTATGAAAGGTATGTCCCTAGTAATCTTTATTTTTTCTGAATACAAGTTTATCTAAATCTCAGTAATAGATGTTCCCTAACTGAAATTAAGTTATTGAATTAATTCATATATATGAATTCAGTTCCCTGACTGAAATTAAAGATGCAGTATTGCAGAAGCAGATCGTATCTGTGCATTGTATGCTTCCTTACCATGCAAACGGTAATCTGTATTTACAAAGCAGCCTCGAGTTACGGATATGGGAATGTAGCCATTCATAGTCCAAGCAGAACACAGGGTTTTCTGTGTCAGGGGTCTTTTGTTCATATGCTCGTGTTGCAATAGCTAGACCCTGCCTTTTTATTCTTCTTTCATTTTTTCCTTCCTGGAAGTGTATTTTAATGTGTTTGCAAAACAGAGTGAATAAATCATTGCTTTGGTCATATGTCCACCACAAGAGGTGCCTTCCTTCCTACTAGGCAAATACCAAGACCTTCCTAGAAAAAGCTATGTATGAGAAAAGGAAGGCTGACTTACAGTAATGCAGCATTTTGATCATGGAATAATATAGATCTGTTATGCCTTGTAGTTAATCAAGCATGAATTTGTGCGTAATAGACTTGAGTTTACAATTGAGGCTTGCTTAAAAAATTCCCTATGTTTTATTGTGACTACGACCAGTATCGTCATAGTAAAGAGATTAAACTCTGTAGGGGCCTTCTTTGGTTTCTAATAGTCTCACCTTTCTTATAATCGGGTAAAACTGGTCAAAAGTCCAAGTGTGTTTGTCTTGGAAAAACAGTCCATAACTCGTATTTGAATGTCGAGTCTTCTCACACCTCTTGGTTGATTATTCAGATCTCAGTCTGTTGTGCACTTCTTGGTAACTATCTTGATTTTTCCCAGTAAACAGTTTTATTTCTTGTCAATGCAAACATAGGTTTCTCTGATTTATTTTTTGTTAGAACATTTGCTCTCAAATTACCACACATTGTTACAAATGACTTTTTTTTTACTAAATACTACAGAACATTTTTCCACAGTAGATTTTGCTGCTTCTTTCTTCATCTGGCCAAGACCTAAAGGAAGCCTGACAGAGGGTTTTTATGGTATTTTGAAGATTACCTCTTTTCTGTTGGTCGTTTTTTTATTGTTGTAGGAGAAAGTGATTCTGGGACGCCTGCATACACGGACACATCCTACACATCCTGACAGAATACCAGCAGATTTTTTTCTTTGAACTTTACAGTGTTTGCTACCGGTTTATTTCATATAATCCTTTCCCAGAGAGTTTGTAAACATGTGAGCCATTGTACATGACTGTTATGTATTCTTCCTCTTTCAACAAATACAATGACTGACTGCATTACTGTGCTTTGTCTCCCAGGTGTGTATAGCTGCCTAGGTTACTCTAGTGAAACTCTAAGATTTTTCATGGCTATAAAAATGCTTTTTAGTGCTTAGGAATACAGATGCAATTTTTTTTTAATCTACTGCCAAATAACAAAAAAAATAATAATTTATGGCTCACATACTTCTGTGAGGCTGTTGGGTCTTGCTTTTTCATCTGTGTCAGCATATCATAATCCACATGAGGTTAACATGACTGGCACAAGTGTATTGAAAACCCAGCTCTTGAATCTAAGCGAATAAAACGACAAACAAGCAATAACAATGAAACTATTTTATGGAGAGAGACATTTAAATATATCTGGGATCCACGGCTTGGGGTGAATCTAGCCAATCTTACTTTTTTGGCTTGGTTTCGCTGGTTTTGCTGCCATCTCCCACCTTCTCTTTTGAAATGCTGCAAGTTTAATGCTTGTCATGCTCAGTGATAGGTAGAGGGCTGCAGAGATGGCTCTGAGGAAAGGAGTTGGCGTCTCTGCCCTTAAAAGTTAGCATATACAAATGCAAAATGCAGACAATTAATGCTACTTAAAATATAAAAGAAACATTTGCTGACAGATCTCCCTGCAAGGTGAAGCAGGGGAATGGAATGGCTAATCACTGACTCAGCAGCATTCCCAGGAGAGTGGGAGGGATTAAATGTCTCGAAAATCCTCCTAATCACCCTTTCTGATGGTCACAAAGGGTTCTTTTGATGGAGCTAATAACACAGGGACTTTCCAAATAAAATTTTAATCACTTTCCTTTCGATGGCACCTTTATGATTCTCTTGCTTTGGCTCTGCTTTTACTTCCCTTTAATATGTGTTTATTCATGTAGCTGTTATTTCAGTTTAATCTTTTCTCCTTTTAGGAGAAAATTGACTCACTAGAGCCAACATGAATATAGATTCAAAATTATTTTACACGATATTTCATGGTAGCCTTCACTTTTTGTATATCAGAATATATTGATGCTAGGGGCAGGGAAGGACAGTGTGTCCTCACGCAGTTATGGACTAAATTTTAAATAATTGTATTCTTGCAGCATGTGCAGGCTGTGAAATAACAGCAGCTGGTTTGTGTTCTCAGCACGAACAAGGAACCCGTGTGCATAGGGAATTTATTTTATAGATGCCATCAGAGCTTTTTGCTCCTTTGACAAAAGACCTTTAGGAGATCTATGAATCTTGTCACAGCTGGGAGCCAGGGAGGATGCCTGTATCTACCAATATTGTGACCTGTATATGATGGTTTGTGCCCTGAAAAGATGTATTCCTGTGCTGTAGCATTCATATATGCTTTTTGTACCTCAGAATGAGTCTGCATATGATGAAGACAATAGAAAACAAGCTAGATGAAACAAGCTAAACATCTATTATTTATTTGCAAGGGGCTTAGCTGGACCTGTTCAATCCTGTTGTCCAAAGAACCAGGTTGGAGTAGGATAGACAGGTCCACAGAGCCAGGTTTAGGGAGGCTGCGTGGTAAGTACATGCCCCAGGATAGGACCTGTGGTGCCATGCTCTTCTCCATTT
This sequence comes from Nettapus auritus, assembly GCA_011076525.1. Taxonomy (NCBI): domain Eukaryota; kingdom Metazoa; phylum Chordata; class Aves; order Anseriformes; family Anatidae; genus Nettapus; species Nettapus auritus. Next base: position 16,190,900 of record CM021773.1, read on the forward strand.
GTAGTCACCCTGAATTTGGGGCATTCTGGTGTGGTGACAGCATGCGAGGTTTCACTTGGTTGCAGACTTTCTGTGCATGTGTTTTTTCTCCATGCTTTACTAACCCTTTCCATGTCCTCCCACAGTGAGTTTTTCTCGGCCTTTACCAGCAAACCTAAGATCCCTCGCACTCCTGAAGCGCAGAGTGCCAGCCCCAGAAAGGGAAAGATCCCGACCATTGCCCCGCAGTTTTCTCAGTCTGGTCCCCAGCAGACAAGCCGTCCGAGCTCCTCAGGATCATCCACAAGGAGCAGACAGAGTAAGTGGAAAAAGTCACCCTTCTCCTAGTCAGCGCTTGGGATGGGGAAGGAGGGAGCTCTGCAGGAGCTCTCCAGGAATGAAGTCGTACGCTACGAGTGTGCCAGGAGTATATGACATTGTACTTGTCATCTGCAGGATGCACAACCATGAAATTATATCCTGCTGAACACTGCTCCTATTTCCAGACTGTCATGTGAACAGTTGGAGATGTGCTTTTTCCTGTCTCTGGGTGGAGAAAAGTGGCTCAGAAGTATGGGGGAAGCTTTTAGTCTCAGATAAGACATTCTCTGGATGTCATTAGGCTGTCTCCTTTTCTTTAGACACTTGTTCACTCCACTGTATAACTTGTCTAACGTTCTTGAATTTGGATCCCTGGGTGTGTCTACACTGCCACTGAATGTAGACCAGATGTCCGACAGTTCAGGAGATGGGCTCAGGGCAGACAGGCAAGAAGGCTGCCAGGCATGGTGTGCTTGTGGCAGTCATCATTCTGCTGGAAACTCGGATTTGAGAACCATATGGATGTGTCTGCAGAAGCGTGAGCAGTGGGCTCAGAGGAGAGGAAGGCAGGGACCTGAGGTTGGAGGGAAGGGATGGAAGCATGCTTTAGGCCTGCTAGCGTAAGCCCAGTCAAATGGAAATGTTGGTCTCAGATGCTTACGCAACAGTAAACACATATGGAGATCTGGACGGTGTGTAAACTGTTTTCTCTTTTTTTCTTTTTTTTGGGGGGGTGAGGAGTGGGCAGGGGGTGGAGGTAAGGGTAGAAATGATGAATTCTTCAGTAGTGAATAAGCTTTTTCTCCAGAGTGCAGAAAGGACTATCTAGATTCAAACATACCCCTGGGGCTGGGTTAGCTGCATTCAGGTATATCCCTGGCACCAGCAGCAATAAAAATGGAAGTAGCAATGTGCTATAGGTTCATATTCCAAATGTATCATAAAAATTTAGTGATGATTATCACAGCGTAACATCAGTATTACTCTTTAGCTGTAACAGTTACCTCTAACCATTTGACAAAAATGGGAAACTAGTAACACTTTGTAAACCCTCCCATGGAATTTGAGGTGGGTGCTTATCATTAACTTTTAATTACAGATAAGGAAAACAAATAATAGGGAGCTGAAATAACATAGTAAATCAGCAACAGAGCAGGAAGGAGCTTCCTGAACCTTCTGTATTGCTTACTTATTGTCATTTCACATGGTTGTACGTGTGAGGAGATTGTGGGGTTTCATTCAGGGAGTACAGGTGAGGCAATGAAAGAGGATGTCCCTAGTGACTAAGGGAGATTTTGACCTATCGAGTATTTGCTTGAATAGTCCCATGCTTAGGTAATAACTGCCAGCTTTTTTAGCGTTACTTTTGCTGCGTATCCCCTACGTTTTACCTCTGTCATCAGTGCTTTACGTTTCCTGTGGCAGAAGTACCGTTCTGCCCTGACTGAACGTGATGCTAACAGCCAAGAGTCTGTCCCTGTTACCTGTTTAGCTTCATTTCCAAAAGCACTAGCCCATTAAAAAGGAGAGAGTATATTTGTGCACACAAAAACTTGTCCACATGTTCTAGTTTCTCCAGTAGAGCTTTACACTCCTGAGTGTCTGTGTCCTGTGAAAGATGTGACACATATGGTTGCTTTCCTAGGGATATGAATTAAGTTCCTTTTCCAGTGGCACAGTGTATAATCCAGCTTATTTTGAAGTTGAGTTAAAGGAGAGTTTAATCATAGTTCTACAACGTTTGTGTTTCTCTGTTGATTCAGTGTATGTAGCTAGTAAAGCCAGACTCTTGGGCTCTCTTAATTTTAAACTTCTGTTAGATAGGATTTGTCTCACAGTGTACCTGTAGGCATTGTGTACTGAGAACGTTGCATCTTATTTTGTGTCCATTTTCCTCAGAGCTTTTCATTGGGGTTCCAGGTAACTTGCTTTCTATCTGTCTGCAGGTTTCATGAGTCAGCAAAAAAAAAAAAAAAAAAAAAAAAAAATTAAACTCTTACCTTCCTGCCAAAAATAGCAAAGAAAATGTTTTGCAAACAAGTTGCTATCCACCCTATGTATATCTATTCTGTGTTGTTGTCCGCTGTCATAAGGCACCTATTAGTTACTCTGCATCTTACAGGGGTTTTCACACAAGTATTTGTCGTTTGGAAGTTTGAGAGGCTGGTGTTAAGGACCTGATTTTTAAAGGACTTTAGCAAGGCTTTAAGCACCCAAATCCAAACCCTGGCTTCTCAAATTTAATTCCCTTTAAGCTGCTGCTTAAAGGTGCAGGGAGGCATCTGAAGCAGGTGAGCCCCTGATAAAGTTCTGTGCTGCTGTTCCTTTAGTTTCCTAGTTGACTTTTGTAGATGAGTTGGAAGTGGTGTCAGATGCACAGATCTAAGCAATTAGTAGATCTCAGCAGCTGCTGCCTTCCGTTTGCCTCCTGAGTAGGTATGTTGGTTTTTACATATTAAAAGAGACCCTGTCCTTCTGGAAGATTGTCTTTACTTTGTGGATCTCTTTTTATATTTCTGGAGAAATAAAAGTTTATATCGCTCTGGACAGGATGAGAAAAAGATTAGTTTCTGATTGCACTTAGTTGATGTGATAGCTTATTTTAGAGACATGTTTTAGCTTGTTTTTTAAAATTTATTGTAGGTGTACTTACTGGAAGTAACTTGCTTTGACACAAACCTAGCTGAACTAGCTGGACTGCTGTTCTAGGAGTGTGGAGTGTGTGGAATGCCTGAGGAATGCAGAGGAAGCACAGGTACTTAGTGCAGCTACAGGCCTGGGGCCAGATTCCTGCCTGAGATGTAGCCCACTGTTAGTGGAGTGTTAAAGCTGTACCTTACAGCGAAACTGAGCTCCTCTAAATAAAACCAACCGTATTGGAGCTTTCTGCTGAATCCCCTTCCTAGCTGGTACAGGGGTGATGCAGTGGCTATGAGGCAGTGGACCTCCAAATCTAGACTTTTTCAGCTGTGCTTTATGTGCTCCATGTGGATGGGGAAGAATGACTTCATCTACCTTGTGCATTACTCTACATCTGTTCCAAGCACCTCTTTATGGGCATGCTAAAAGGTACGTGTGCACTGTCCCACGTCAATTCTGTCTAGGGCACGGTGAAACTGGAGCGACAGAAAAATCTGTACCAAAAGAATGAGGAAGGATTTTATCAGGAGTGTGATGGGGCCCCGGTGGCTTCCTGCTCCTCTAGAAGTTCTTTCAGTGACCCCTGACAGGTGGCTACCGTAAGCACGTTCTGCATTTTGAAGTTGCACTACCAGTGGTTAAGCTGCCTTTGTGTGTGTTCTTTGTGGTGGTTGTGTCTCTGTATGGATCAAACAAGTGTTCCCTCAGGCAGCTCCTGCCTAGTGATAAATCCTGCTTTCAACTAACAGACTTTCTTTTTTTTTTCTTTTCTTTTTTTCTCCCTGCAGGCAGCCAGTCCTCCAGGAAGTGAGAACAGTTCCTTTCCTCAAGAATCACCTGTCACTTTACTGAAGGGCAGAGGCAGCTTCCTGTAATGAGCTTTACTGGCGACCTACTGAGAAGAGGTTATTAACATTGCACGGCGTGTGCCCTGCATGGTGATTCAGGGATTATCTGATGGGATGCATCTGTAGTCATCTCTAAAGCTGGCTAAGACAAAGGCCTTGTTACAATTCAAGGTCTCAGCAGGTGCCCACAACTGATACGGTGGATGGATATAGTCCCAGTGTCTCTGATAGTTTATTCTAAAGTGACATTGCTACCTCCAGAAGAGTCTCTTGCTCTCTGCTTCTTGTGTCAAAGTAAATGGCCTTTGGAGGTGGTCTGTAGGGCTTAGCACAGGAGTCTGGCCAAGCAACTGTCTTGTTTACATATTGCTTACTGAACAAGTCTGTAACTTGCTTTATTTAAATTATGCTGTTGTGAATGAGTTAAGGGATATCTGTGTTCAAAGGATCTGCATCTGAACGAGGAAGGAAAGTGTACGTTATCTGTGTAGAGCCTCACTGCCTGGAGCAGTTCTGTGTGGAGTGAGATCTGTGTTTGACCACCAGAGACTGAAGAGAAAGTATTTTATCAACTTCTGATTGGCCTGAGGCAGTTGAAAAACTGCGTGCCAGTGACTAAAACACCATCCATCCATGCTTATCTCTGAGGATCTGATCAGCAGGTTTATCTGCAGCAATTATTCCTATTCATTCATTTTTTTCTCCTTAATTTTGTTTCTTAATATTTATGGAATGAATAATTAATTTTCCACTGGAATTAAGAACTTTCTTCGTTCATAGGAGAAACCATGAGATGTGAACAGATTAGAAACCGTGTTCTCTTCATATGTGGCTGTGGACAATGTTCTTTGGTCTTTGTCATATTTTAAATTCTTCACTTCTTAACAGTGATTGGTTATGTCTTTATGGAATTTATGCTGGTCTTCAGTGAATACAAAGTGCTGGATAGGCGAGAGAGATCAGAAATCCATTTTCTAAATCAAAATCCAGCAGTTAGTTCTGCCAGTAAATTGTGAAGCCTGCACTGTTGGTTGTTCTTTCTCTCAAAGGTAACAGTGATCAGGAAATGCTGAAGATTTCACTGGGGGCTGGTTTTCGATAAAAACCCCTCATATGACAGAGCTCTTAGGACAACAGCAAAAACTTTTCCAGAAATGCAGTTTACGTTGGAGCTTGGCTGCCACTGAAGCAGAAAACGTTGCAAATGGACTTCAAAAGAAAATGCTTTTGCAGGTGAAAAAGGGAGAAGCCAAAGCTTTTGTTTTGGAGTTACACCTTGAGAAACAAACAAGAGGAACCCAGCCTAAAAAGTCAAGCAACTCCAACAGTGACAATTGTCTCCCGCTTGAGTAATGAGTTGTAAAGCCACCAATCATTTCCATAGGAACAGAAGAAAGCTTTACGCTTGTGATGATGAGACCTTGAGTTTTTTGTGACTCTTGGTATGTGATGACAACTGAATAGGCATTCATTTCCTCTCTTGATGTAGTTGCCATGAGACCCAAGACCAGTGATGCTGTGTCAGTTTTTTGTGGAAAGGGATCCAACAAGCAAGTTCCTCTAACCTCTTTGGATAATAGACTTCAAATTGGAATTAAGATGTTTTGAAGGACAAGACAGTTGAAAATCAGGTGGTATTCACATGAAACTTTCTGCTCAGTAACTGCACAGCCTAACACAAAGCAGGCAGGGTATGGGTGTTGCTTTAATGCCCCAGCTGCATAGGACATCAAGTAACTATAGACACAGGATAGTCTTTTTCTCGTGTAGATTACCGTGATAGATGAATCACAGAAAATCTCTGATTTGTGCTTAGACTCACCCACCTGCTCTCAAAGCTGATAAACGCAGTTAATGGAAAAAATGTCCTTTGATTTGCAAAACAGTAGCAATAGAAGGCAGCCATAAGAACTCACCTAGTAGTTTTGCATGGTAGGCAGTTTTTCCTCTGAAAAGCTATCTTTTTTTTCCAGCCTGTAATATCAATGGGCAGGTTGTTAACACTGAAGTGCTAAGCAGGTTCATTTGCATATGTGGATACATAGAGTGCCCCAGCAGTTGAATTTTATTTATTTTACAGCGGTGTTGAGTTTCATGTTTGAGCAGACCTGATTCTCTGAAATGCAGAACAGCCTTTGAAAAGGTGCAAACTATTAAAAAAATAAAAAATCACTGGGTTTACCACTAGGTGAGGTTAAAATTATCACTCTAACTCAGCTGAAAGTAGGTGCCCTCCACCAGATCAAGATTAGTGAAAAGCAAAATGCATCCCACAGATGAGGAGAACTGAAAGGAACAAGCTGAAGTGTATGTATTTTTGTGTTTCTTATGCAGGCCTACTGCAAGACAGAACTCAACGTGTATGTTTTTTCATGTTCAACTCTTAGGTATTTTGGAGTGAGTACAGAGTTTGAAAACTGTGACAGTATTTTTATATTAATGTTTGAGAAACTTCATTTTCCAAGTACTTGAGAGAAAAACTATGTATATGCTCTGAAATAAATTACCAGCTGAGCAGTAATTTGTGAGGCTGACAAAGTAACGAGTTCTCTGTTTCTCTGTGTTGCTCACAAAAAGCCCCTGTGATGCCAGTCAGAAAGTTTTGAAGCTAATGTTAAATGCTCACTCTGCCTTTGTTAGTAGGACACCACTATTCAGGGTTGAGAGGTCCCTGGATAAAAGGTCAGTAACATGGATATAGCAAATTCTGCACCTCACTCTTAAAAGTTGTTAGGTACTTTTTGTATCCCTCGTGCAGAGGCTGGTGCTAGATACAACACCATCCTGGTAAATTTGTAACAGGAACAGTGGAAACTGCCTCCCGAATGAGAGGGGAGCTATTGTACCTAATCTGGCTGCCATTTTATTTACGATAAGATGCAGTAATTGCACATTACACACACAAAAAATCCCCTTCAGCTGTATGTGTGACCAAAGCGCTGTATGATGCTAACATACTTCTTGTGTATAACCTCTGTGTTCAGTGTTAATGGGGCACAGAATCATAAAGTATCCTGAGTTGGAAGGGACCCACATGGATCATCAAGTCCAACTCCTGGCCCCACACAGGACCACCCAAAAATCAAACCATGTTTCTCAGAGTGCTGTCCAAGCGTGAACTGCGTATGTCTATTTAAACTTGCATGTAAGGCTCATTCTGTACAGTTGCTTTAAAATCATCTGGTGCTGACCAAGTAAAAATGATTCTGAAGGGACTTATGAATTTTTGTTCCTGTGATAGGTTTGCTTGGCGTTTCATGGACTATCAGGATGTGCATTTGCTTGCATTTTGCTGTTTTATTATTCTGCCTCAGCTCTTTTGTCTCCACCTGAATTGAAAATGCATCTCTATTTAGTTCAGCCTGGCCTGCCTCTGCTGTCAGCATTGTTTGCCCAGGCGTGTTGCAAAGCAAATGTGAACCACACGTTGGTTTTGGTCTCTCATGAGGAGAGCACAGGCGTGTGGGATGCCACCACTGACACTGTTTCGGCGTCAGAGCTGTTACTCCTTGAAGGGGCTATAAGTGTGGGGGGGAAACAAGCAAGGAAGTTCTCTGGAGACAAAATATTCCTGTCTTGTGGAGGGAAAATGGTTGCTTGGTTTGTTTTTGAGATGTTTGCTTTAAATAAAGTTCACTAAAAAAACACAGCCAAGGTTACAGCATAGGGATGAAAAGCACTGCATTGCCCTCACGCACATCTTGGAGCAGCAACAGGAGGAAGGCAAGTACGCTACCTTCCTCCCAAGTATTTCGCCCACTCCCCTCCTCCCACGAGCTTGAGTTCATCTTTGAGCCAGAACTTCTGGCAGCATACACCATCCTCACACGTGGCTGCAGTCTGTCTCAATACTGGGACAAATCCTTTCCCAGGAGAGGAAGTGGAGGAGAGCAGGAAGGTGCACCTAAACCGATCTAATCGTGGGGTGTTTGAACCAAGCCCAGCCAGGTTTGGACACACCTGGTTATGCCATGTGGCCCGCTCAGCTCAAGCTGGTACATGGGCTTGGCTAACCAAGAGGTTAGAGATATGGTCTTGCAGATCTCCACTGACCTTGGTGGGAACTAACTATTAAAATACCTCTGTGACTGAGCCATGTGGCCTCCTGCACTTTCCTAACCTGTGCTATTCATATAAATCAAAAAGGGAGGAGAATTCTTGAGAATTCAGTGACAGGTGAGAAACAAGATGTTCTGGGGCAAACAAAACAGACTTGAGACTCAGCTCTTCCAGACAGTTTGTGTGGGAATCTGCTGCTAACAGATTTTAAAGAAATTTGGGGGTGCAGAGCCCAGGGAGGGCTGTGTTATCAGACCAGTAATCCTTCAACCTGGCGCCTTGACAGTGGTTGGTATCTGGTGTTTCAAAGCAAGTTTCTTTCCAACTCCTGGCTGCATTCTGCCTTGCAGAGAAAGGGTGTTGTATTCAACTACAGGACCATGATCTAAACTTCCACTCCTTAAGGATCCAATGCTCTCCAAACGACAGGCCAAGTGGCACACCCTGGGACATCTAATAATTTTCTGGAACGTGCCCTTTTCAGTTCTCTCAGCTGTCCTTTCACATAGTCCAAGTTTCCAAAAGCTATGATATTGAATTGTTGAAAGGAAAGTGAAAAAACTTCACACAAATTGTCAGAAAGCCAGGTGACAACTTTAAATGTTTGCCTTGTGCTTATCTTCTTCAAATACGTGAAATGCTGATCTGGTATGGTTTTAAGTCCACAGTTTTCGGGAGTGTCACTTGCTTTGTTTGCTCTGGGTATGAATGACCTAGCACTGTAATTAAAAAGATGGCTTCCACTACCTCTCAGTGTTTTCATTTTACAAGACTTTAAAGGGTTGCTTCATTTTATTTGCTTTCCTTTTCCTAGCGCCGAGAGCCCATTCCAAATAAAAGAGCAAACAGGGCAATAAGGAAGAGTGGATACCACAAACAACAGCATTCATCCTGCATGTGCTTGAGGTGCTTTAAGTGTTAGGCTGTAGGTGACAGCTACGACTGCTGCTGCCATCCAAAAACCAGACCTACCTACTAAGGGAATTTTAGCCAACAAGGACATTTCCCCCTGCTGATCCCAAGGGAAAATCCTGGCCTTTTATAGATCAAGATTTCATTACAGGCACGTAGTCCTCTTTCTCTGAAGAGTGAAAAAGTTGAGCTGACAGGAGGATGGGATGTGAGTGCTGGAAATAGCAGCTCTGTGCCAAGTGATACAGTTCCTCCTTCGTTCTGCCATGTGCCACTCTGACGGCCGTAGCCCTTGTCTGGATCCGGTTGACTGTTGGCAGAGGTTGAATGCTTCCCGAGAACAAGTCAGTTTATTGTTTGTGTCTGTTCATGCACTGCCTTTGGGACCGTGGTTCGTGTTGGTAGCAAGAAGTGGGGCCGTCAGCACCCAATGAGCTCTTTGTCAAGCAGCACGCCTTGCTGACATTTTTACCATTTTCTCCAACTGCTTTCCCCCAGGTTGAACAAGCAGACAACTTATTTGTTTCTGTTAACATGGCAGATAGTGGCTTATCATGATTTCCCACTAAACTCTTTGCTCCTTCCTCCTCTTCCCAGCAGCTGGGAAGTGAAATGAGGCAGCTCTGGGTCTCGCAGGGAATGGCCATACGTCGAGCCAGTCCTTTCCAGCCTGAGGCACTGCAGAAACTGGGCTGTGTGGAACTGCCACCCCCACTAACTATATCACAATCTCCATGCCGTGGAGCTCCTAGCCATGAGCTAACACCTCAGGAAATGGTCCACAGGCAAAATGCACTTCTCCAGGGTCCCAGCAGTGCTGGCTGCAGCACACAACCACTGTCCTGTTTCCTCCTGGACCCAGGGCCCTGTGGTGTGGAACAGGAGAAAAATAATTTGCTTTTGATGTATTTTCCTCAAAGATTAATAGCTCAGAGCAGCCAAATGTTTGCTTCCCATACCAAAGTTTAAAACCTCAGCAATGTAAGATGATTTCTCTCTAGGCCTTGTGACTGAAGGTGCTGCTGGTGAGGACGCGGCTTTTCCCAAAGCCGTGCTGAGCGTTGCAGCGAGGTCTGAGCAGCTGCCAGGCTCCACAAATCCTCCTGGAGCTTCTGAGGTCCTCTGAAACCACACTTACTAAAGCAGAAGCCAATACCAGCACTGTATGTCACGTCTCAAGTCACCCTGAAATGGCAGCAATGAGAACCGATTTCAGGGTGAGACCCAGCTGGGTGTCTTGGCCCCCAGCTCCTGCTCAGGTAGGGCAGAGACCCAGGCTTTTAACAATAACCAACCCAGGTGATCTTACACCTTTCTGATGAGAATAACACACTTGTGTCTGTGGCATCCACTGTGAAAAAAAGATGTCCATGCTGTAAAATTAATTATGTTCATTACTTGCTGTCTGTGAATGAATACATCCCATATTTCAACTGAGTTCAGCTTCCCCCAAGTGGTTTTGAGGAGACAGCTGATTTTGCACCAGCACTCTCCTCACTGAAAGCAGGGGATGGCTTGAATCTTCACGGAAATGTGGGTTTTCAGAAAAATTCCTCTCTCACACCCCAGTTGCCTGCACAAAAATCTGGCCCTCCATCCTGCTTCAGTGGCCTTTCTAGAGAGCATCCGTGTAGTTTCCTGTCTCTGCTTCCTTCCCTCTCTCTAACTTTTTGGTTTGGTTTGTGTTATTTTTTCTTTATTTTTTCCTGTGATGGGAATTATTCTGTAGGGCTGGCTCGTGCTTGTGTTACGGAGGTGAGGGAGGCTTTGAGAGGTGCTCATCCCACAGCAGCACGGGCCTGGTCCCACCAGCAGAGGAGAGTTTTTCCACCTCCAGCTGGAGTTATGCAGGATTCTCCTTCCTTTTGTGCTGGGGCTGATTAAAATCTCTCATTACCTTTACCTTCTGACGCCAGTCCTTTATGCAAAACCATTTACTAATGAGAACAGTTTAGGGTGAGTCAGTCACTGAAGTGGTACAGTCGTGCATTACCTTCCTGCAGCCGGGGGTGAGACCTCTGTGCTTCATTAGACACCTCTCCATCCATTCCTGGACAGCAGGAATGGGACCGTGGGATGCTGGAGGAGCCGGGACTATATTCTGTCTTTTTAATAACACCCCCTGTTGTGCTGGGCAAAGCAGTAGGTCACAGGCTGCCTTATCTTACGTGACTCAGACTGGCACGGCTGCTCGGCGTGGTTACGGGTGCTGCCCACGCATTTCTATGAATGACCTTCCTCGGGGCTGCAAGTGTGGTTTGTACCAGGAATGCCCTGTCCTGGCTGGAAAATCGGCCCCTGGGGAAATGTGTCCTTGCTTAGGGTTGCTGGAGATGATGGAGGAGGTGTTATGGCCACAACCGTATGGGTGCAGGTCTGCGCTGACCAGCCATGATCCAGCTGTGCACCAGAGGAATGGGATGGCCAGCAGCAGAGGCTGCTGTGAGGCTGACACCCCGTTATTCAGCACACGCCAGTTATGGAGAGAGTAGGAACTGGGGTTTCCTTTAATCGTGTTGAGGATCTGAGGGCATGTGTCCTGAATGCAGTGAGACGTCTTGGTCATGGGCTCCCTTGCAAGGAGTTCTACCAGGCATGTCCAAACCCCATTTAGGCAGGAGGGATGCTTACCCTGATGTCAGGCAGTGCAGTACATGGACATGGAGGGGTTTTGTGCTCCCAGCTGTGGGGACTTTGGGGAAGGCTTTTCCCCCAGTGCCTGCTGTTCGCCATTTCACTGTATGCTGGGGCTGGATCAAAGGGAGCAAAACTGCTCTGGGAGATTAAGCTCCCTTTGCACCAGTTCAACAAAGAGAAGTTTCTGCTGTTGCAGCAGCACTTCTGCATCAGGTTTTCTCTGCCTGCCCTGGTTTAGCTCCTGAGCCCTCACAGGCTCCTTCTCAGCCCTAAGCCCTGGAGCAGGCTATCAGGATTTTAACCACGAAGAGCTTTACTTCTGTGCCTTACCACGAACTGGGGCTATAAAGCAGGAACTGCCCCAAACATGCTGCTGCTGGTCCCAGCTTTCTGTGCAGACTGGTGCTCTGATACAAAAGGGGAAAGCAAAGAAGCTACAGGCTTTGCTTGTGTAGCACCAGGTCTGCGTGAGAGCTGCTTTCAGCCTGTCTTATTACCTAATGCCCTTTTTAAACAATGAATTTTTTCTGCATGAATTATTTTAGAGCAACTCGAATCTGGCGGTAGCAGTTTGCCTTGCACACCTTTAAGCCTACATGCAGCAATGAGTTTCTGTCAGGCTCTTCAGGGAGAAGGCACCATGGTGTCCTGGTGCAGGAGGGCCTGAAGCATTGCGAAACCCCGCTGGAGGTGGTTCACAGCCACCAGGTGCGAGCAGGGAATAGAAACTACCACCACCCCCACTTCTAGGCCTTGAACATCACAGAGAAGTTGAGAAATAGGTGCCTGGGTGCAGGGCAGTATCTCCAGTGCAAATAGAGCAGCTTGGAAGTGTCTCCTCATTTTAACCCCTTCCAGCCTGAGACAGCGTTGCACCTGCCCAAGGCTGGAAGATCCCTGGCGGCAGAGATGTGGGGCCGAATCTTCCAGGACTGCAGGCAGCTGGGGCTGAGCGGGGTCCTGGGCACAAGTGCTGCAAGGATGGAGGGTGGGAACTTTACAGACAGCCCTGCTTTAATCCTGATTATTTAATCTAAGGTTGGCATTTGTCATTGGTGTGGGTGACTTGTGATCCCTCAGCGTTGCTGCAGGTGTTATCACAGCAGGGCGAGCAAAGCCTGAGCTTTGTGAGGGTGAGGATGAGGGTGCCCCATGTGTGGGCAGGGTGCAGGGCAGCATGGAGCACTGTGCCATGGGGCTTAGGGGGCTGCATCTGGGAACTTAAATTGTTAATATAATTGTTAGCAGTTTATGCTTATATTCTTTTCCCAGCACAGCATAAAGCTTTTATTTGCGAACCTAAAAACTGATTTTGTTTGTCAGGATGGTGATGGGTCATCTCCCCTGCTTGCATCGTTCAGGGAGGAAGCTGGCAGGGAGAGCTCCCACATCCTATTAGGGTGACAATGAAATTGCAAAACCTGTGATCCTGCTTCTTCTTGTCCCTGGGCTCCTGCAATGCCCAGGGGACTGGCAGTGGGCTCTGCACTGGCAGCTTGACCTCACGGCCAGGAGCCTGGCTTCTGGATGACCCTTGCCAGGTTAAGTACAGGTTGCCAAACCCTCCCCTCAGCTTCTGGGTCTATAAAATGCAGTTTTGCTTTTGTTATGGCTGTTACACTGGAGATAGGACCTGAAGAGGAACTCGCTGCTACCGAAACCTGGCAGGAACCCTGAGGCGAGGGCGGCTGCTATGCACACCTCAGGCCCTCAGACAACAAATTCCTCCCCAAATTCCTCCCGTGGAGGTTTCTAGATTTCTCCTTTCTCACCCTGTTCCTTGAGGGGAACAAACCAGCTCGACTTCTGGGCAGCATCTATTTTCCCTTCCTAAGACATTTGCCCAGGAGGAAGCAGAGCGTGGGGGCACCTCGGAGCCGTACCCAAGCCCCTGCTGGGGAGCGCTCGTGCCAGCTGACCGGGGATTCCCCTCCAAGCCTGGCTTTCTGCCCTTTGTGATGTTCACAGCCAAGTTTGTAGGGTTTTCTCCTTTCTTCAACCTTCTCCCTAGCCCACAGCAGGGTATGACGTGGCCCTGCATGCTCCATTCAGTGCCGCTGAACTTGCAGCACTGCCCAGTGCATGAGCCCTTGGTCTGGGCTGTGCCGAGGGCTGTGATAACTCATGGGCCCCACGCACACACCTCTGCCTCTCCTGTGCACGAGTCTGTGACTGATTTTTCAGGTAGTTTGAGTATTTTGGCAAACTGGAAAGAAAATCCCAGGCAAAACAGACAGGAAGGAAGCAGAGACAGGAAACACTGTGCATGGAGGTTCTCTGGGGCTTGCTGCCGCGGATATTTTGCTTCCTCGTGTCACCCACAGAGAGGAGCTCCTCTTTCACTATGTCCCTTGGGGTGTGCACACCTTGCTGTGACAGCCAAAAAACCCCACAATTTTAGGGGTGTAAAGGCCCATTTGGGGGTACACCAGAGCAGGATACCACACATGGACTCCCCTGGGCTCCAGCACCTCACCCAGGGACACGAGGGGGACAGGTCCCCACGTGGGAGCGGGACCCAGAGTGGTGCTGCCCGCCGACCACAAGCCTGCAGCCCGCCCTCCAAACCCGTTCTGCAAAGTGCTTTTCCAGCAGCTCCTCAAAGGCAGGATTTCGCAAGGTGTGCAGGTGAAGGGGCAGCTTGGCCAGGGCTCCCACCCCTGTGCCGGGGGTAACAGAGGAGCCTGTTCTCAGCCCCGGCCCCGCACAGAGCCCTGCTGTTGGGGAGGCTTGGAGAAAGCTTGGTGAAGGCAGCGGGGAGGAAAAGGATCCTGGCAGAGCCAGGAATTGTCCCGCTAGCAGCTCGGGATCCTTTTTCTTCTCCAATACAGCTTTTTTTTTTTTTTTTTTTTTTTTTTTTTTAAGGCTGCTGGATTTTACTCAAAGGCACCCGGGCTGGCCAAGCCGGCCGGCTGCTTTCTTGCTTCTCCTGGCCCGGGGCGCACCAGCAAGGGCTCAGCCCTTCTCACCCTGAAAGCCGCTCTCTTTGCACCGCCGCTGATGTCTCCTCTTGGCCGGGAGCCCGTGCCCCAAAGAATATAAGCATAAGCTATTTAATGCCCCCTCGCCTGGGAAGAGGCCTGGGGGCTCGGCGGGAGCGCTGCCCCACTGCCGAGGCTGGGAAGACTGGGGCAGTGTTTGGGGCCGGGCACTGCTGAAAGGGCTCAGTGTGTGCTTGGCGTGAGTCACCGGGGAGCCAGGAGCCAGCAGGGGGGACGGAGCGGTGCTGCGGGAGGCATCGAGCCTGGAAATGAATATCATGAGTGTTGAGTGGAGGCAGGAGGAGGATGGGGAGGGGAGGCCGAGAGGCTCGGCACTGCCGGGGGTGGAGGTGCGTGTGGAGGACAGGAGCAGGGGGGTGCCCTGGAGGAGTGTTTTTTAACCTGGCTCTGGGGATGTCAAAGTGAAAAAAAATAAATAAATAAAGCTCAGGGAAGGGGCCTCAAGAAGGGGAGCTGCCCCTTGTCACCCGTTGGCACCCCGAGAGTCGGGCTGCAGGGCTGGAGCTCTGTCCCGGCTGGAGCACCTTGTCCTGGCCCCGATGGTTTTCCTTGGCTGTCTCCGTGGCTCGGTCTGGCCGATCCACACCCCGCTGCTGCTGGGCTGTGCCAGCTTCTTACATCTCCTCGGCGTCACCTCCCCTGTCCCCACGGTCCTCACCTGCTGTGACAGGCACAGGAGGAGGCAGGAGCAGGGGACGCCGCTGGTGGCTCAGTGCCAGCCCCCAAAGGGCGCTTGGCTCCTGGGTGAAGTCCCAGCTGAGTCGGGATATCGGTGGGATGGGCGACGGGGGGGGGGGTTCTACTTCAATCTGAAGGTCTGGGTCAGTCCCAAAAGCGATGTTGGCCTGTACCTGACAAGTTTTGTTGGAGTTTTGGCTTGCTGAGCAAGTACAGCAAACCAGAGTGTGTACAGAAGGCGAGGAGAGGCTCCTTGGGTTCACCTTGCCCATGTCCTCAAGCCCATGGCCTCGGGGGACAGCAGGAAACTAGGGCCAGCACAGAGGGTGTGCACAGGAGGCCTTCCAGCCGTGTTTGAGCAGGAAATGTGTCCCACGCAGACATGCTGCTTTACGGGGTTTTGGTTGACCGAACTCGAGTTGAACATTGCTGGAAAGTCACGCCAAGAGGTTTCCTCCCAGCACAGCCGACCATGGCCCCAGCACACAGGGAGTCACACGCTGCTCAAAGGATTCCTCCACCACCCCTTGGTGTTATTGATCCATGGGGTCCTGCAGCCTCGTGCTGTTGAGTGCATGGGACAGGGGTGTCCCTGTCACCTCGCCCTGGGGACGTTGTGCCCAGCAGGGGCTCCATCCTGCCCTTTACATGCTGCCTGGGCTCGCCGTCCTTCCCCACCTCTCTGTAACACTGGGCAGGTCTTCAAAGCCTCAGCCCTGCAGCAATGAGCTCCCAGGGCGGTGCTCGTCTGCCCTGCGGTCACCAGTGGCAGCACCGAGATGAAGTGGGAGGGAAACACCATGGGGATCACAACCCAGCTGGCAGGACCCACCAGGGCAGTCCGTCTGTCCCTCCACCCCATGACAGGACCCATTCACCCTCTGCGAGGCAGGGACTCGCCCGGCAGCAGTGCCCGGAGCCTCCCCAAGAACGGGATCGCCTCGAGGGAGGCTGGGGCCGGTGGAGGGCGAGAGGCTGCAGCCTCCGCTGCTGGGAATCGGGGACGGAGCCGGCTCCATGCATTAACTCAGCGGCCATCTCAGCCCGCAGCATGACTTCACCGTCGGGTGAATGGCCCACCATGGAAACCAAACCTCAGGAATGCAGCTGGGTGTGCCGGCTCCGTGCTCCTCTCCCCAGGGCTCAGGCACGGCTGGAACCCTCCCAGCCTAGCAAATGGCTGTCGCCCCCTCTTCAGAATCCTGCCCCAGCCCATCTCTTTGATGGAGATGGACTCACCCGTGGCTGGAACAGAGCACAAATTTAGGGTGCTCCTGAGGCACCTGGGAGCAGTGGGCACTGTGCTGATGAAGGGCCCCGGGGCCAGGGGTGCAGGCATCAGCTCGGGGGCTTGGCAGTGGGCACAGTGCCGGGGCTGTCTGGTTTTCCACTTGGGCTGGAGAGGGGCTGTGAGCAGACAGCCGCCGGGCTCAGGTGCATCCCACACCAGCCTCTCCGTCACGGGAGAGGCTGGGAGCACACTTGGAAAACTCCAAAACGCTGCTTGGCTCCAGGGCTCTGGGACCTGGCCAGCCCCCATGGGCCACGAGTACCATGTGAGGCTGGGAGGGGAAACTGAGGCACAGCCAGGGCTGGCAGGGATGAGACACAGCTGCTGGCTTGCTGTCGTTATCCACACGGTGATTCTCAGCATCGCTGCCTGGGGAGGGGAAATGTTTTTCCCTCTCCCCTCCCTTCCCCACGAGCCAGAGCCAGCGTCAGCCCGGTTTCCCCTGCGCGCTGCCGCGCCAAGCGCCTCTGCAACCGCTGGAAAATGCATAAAAGCCCCAGGCAGGGCTGCAGGAGGGTTCCTGGCAGTCACAGCTGGATCCAGCCGCTGGCTTAAAGCAACCACACGGCCACGCCGGGCTGTGTCACCTCCCTGTCCCCTGCCTTTCCCCAGGCTGTGCCCGCGGGACATGGGTGTGCTCACCCCATCCTCTTATTTGGAGCTCTGGGGTCTGTCTCCCCAGCACTGTGCTGGCATGGGGCAGCCCAGAGGCAGGAGAGGCTGTGGGGTTTGCCCTGGAGACCCTGAAGCAGAGAGGGGCTGGCCTTGCTGTCACCCTGCCAGGCACTTCCCTTTCTCACCTGTTTTTGGCAGAAATCATGCAAAGCCCCAGGGGTTTGATGCCACGCAGGGCAGAAAGAGTTCTTCAGCTTAGCACGGGAAGAAAAACCCAAGCGTGTCACCGTGCCACCAGCCTCCGCAGGTCAGGCTGAACCTTGGGTCTTGCCCCAGACACTCAGGGGTTGGGGGAGGAAAGGGCTCATTTGGGATCCCTGTGGGTCGTGGCACTCCCAAAGGCACGGCGTGGCCAGACCTCGGCTCCTGTGGGATGCCCAGCCCCAGGACTGCAGTGCTGGTACGAGCTGGGCAGCTCGAGGTGCTGGGATAGAGACAGGACGTGTTCCTGTATATATACTTGTTAGCAGAACAGAAAGAAATCAGAAAACGAAAAGAAGAAAAAATGGAAATCCCATAACAGAAACACCAGGTCGTGTTTTTTTTTTTTTTTCTCACTGAAACAAAACCCAAGCCATCAGTGGGAAAGCATTGGCTGGGTCAACCTGCCACAAGCCAGTCTTTCAGCATTACATAAACGTCACAAAAAAAGCTCACTTCTTTGTCTGTACTTTTATTTAAAAAAAAAAAAAAAAATCAGGGCTTGTCTGAAAAAAAAAAAAAAAAAATCTTCTTGAAACAAAAAAGAGTTGTGGTTTGCTGTGAGAACATCTAACTGAGCCACTTTGGCGTTGTCCCAGTCCTCTCCCTTTCCCTGTGCTCAGAGATGCCCCACAGCCCCACAGCGATGCCCCGCGGCCCCAAAAAAATGCCCCACAGCCACACCAGGTGCCTCACGCCCACCAGGTCGCCTGTCCCCATCTCCAGCGGTGACACCGGTGGGGATGCCCAAGAAGGAGGTGAGCAGGGTGGCCGCGGTCACACTCAGGTGTCACCCAGGAGGGTCTGTGATTTACCCTCTCCCTGCACACCATGCTACAGAATGCGCCCAGGTGCCCTTTTCCACAGGTCCCTGCCAGCTCTCACAGGGCTCAGCACGGCTTGAAATGTCACTGGGGTTGTGTAACCGGTCGGTGACTTTTGGTTTGGCTTCCCCTTGCCTGAGGAGCTGCCGTCCCCTCCGTCGGCCAAGCAGTGGAAGGGGGCAGGGGCCAAATCCAGCCCTGTGCAGGGCGCTGAGCAGGGCTCTGCCTGCTGCTGGGTCTGTCTGCCTTCTTTCCAGCTCCAGGGAAAATAAAAAAGCCAGGTTTTGCTTGTCCTGGCTTTGCTGTCGGCAGAGGGATTCTGGCTGCTTGGGTAAAAGCAGTTCTCACTGTTCTGGGGCAGGAGGTGAGGGAGCACACGAGGCAGCGAGGAAAAGATGTGTGGAGGAGACAATTTCCTTCACCAGGCAGCCGAGTTTTCAGAGCCTTGCCTCTGTGGCTGTTTGTGATGGGGGGTCCATCAGTGGGGTCCCCCCTCCTCCATGGGGGAGCATTCACACCTCCTTGCAGACACAGGTCCCTGCATCCCCCTGCAGCCAGGCTGGTGCTCAGTGGGGATCTTCGCTGTACCCTGCTATTTGTGCATCCCTTTCCTGGGGCCACGGCTTCAGCAGACCCAGACCTGCCTCTGCGCTTTGGGACCAGCCAAAAAAGCAGTCAGGGAAGGTGTGAAGGTGTTGGCTGTATGGCCAGCCCCATCAGGGGACGTGGGGAAGGGACCGGGATATCTCTGCTGGGCAGGAAGGGAAATATCCCAAAGGATTTCCTGTGGGCTTCGTGGCTCTAACAGGTGGCTGGGAATGGGAGGATGACAGAAAGGGAGACATCAGAAGTGGTGGGGGCTGATTGTCATAGCTGAAAAAAAGTCCCTGTACTGAAAATGCTGTATTTGGGAGGAAAGGAAGGTCTTAAACCTGGTTCCTAGCAGGCAATGGGACGCCCCGTGCTGACACGGTGCTTAGCACAGCGGGTAAGGTGGGGGTCCCGGCTGGGCGCCTCCATCCCCCCTGGGACCCTAACGGTGGCTGTGCCCCATTGCAAAGCTGGGATCTCTGTGTCCTTGTGCAAAAATGGGGTTTGGCACCTGCTCCCTTTTGGACTTCACCCCAAAATGACCAGCTGGTGTCGGGGGAGCAGAGAAGACACAAGTTCCTTTCCTGGAACTTTACCGGAGAGCACTGGGACCCCCTCCCCACAACTGGGACCCTTTATGGGTGCCAGCTCCGGGTCAGGGCTGATGCAATCACCGTGAGTGGGGGCCAGAAGACACCCAGGGGTGCTGGTGTGCTCCCCGCATCTCCCGGCGGGTGTCCCCTCAACGGGGGGCAATTTGGGGTGTCCCCATCCCCTGCACCCACCGGGGAGACCTGGGAGAGATGTGGGGCTGGGGCGATGTCAGGGGGCAGGGCAAGAGTTAAGCTACCTGCCCGTCCATCCCTCTTGACTCCACCTCGGAGTCCGAGGGGAGGGAAGAGGGAAAAAGAAAAAAAAAAAAAAAAAAAAAAAAGAGGAGAAAGAGGAAAAGGAAGAGGGCAGAGCGCCGCGCACGGACCGCGGGCAGCCCCGTCCCGCTCCCAGCATGTTCCAGTGGTGAGTGCCGGCCGCGGGGGGGCAAAGGACGGTGCTGTCCCCTGTCCCCTGTCCCCTGTCCCCTGTCCTGGGGGTCTGCGGGAGGGCAGGGGGCTCCGAGGTGCTCGCACCCCATAGCTCGGGGTCGGGGAAAGGGGGGCGAGCGGGGATGCCGGGGGACCCGTCCCGTCGGGGGTGCCATCCTGCTGGGGGTCCCCTCCGCCGGGGGTCTCGTCCTGCCGAGGGTCCCATCCTGCTGGGGTCCCTTTCCCATCTCTTCATCCTATCACGCCCAGGGGACGTGTCGCCGGCTTGG
Source organism: Nettapus auritus (assembly GCA_011076525.1). Taxonomy (NCBI): domain Eukaryota; kingdom Metazoa; phylum Chordata; class Aves; order Anseriformes; family Anatidae; genus Nettapus; species Nettapus auritus. The sequence goes on from CM021773.1 coordinate 16,210,870, forward strand.
GGACAGCCGCTGGGGACCCGCTCTGCGCTTGCGTTTCCTTTTGGAGAGGTTTTTTGGGGTGGGGGGTCCCAGCCCTGCCGAGCCCCCCTCGGCACCAGCACCAGCACAAGGGCTCTGTGCTGCCGCTGTCCCCGCCGGCTCAGCCACCCCTAATTAAAGGGGGTAACAAAATCCTAATAAACGGGTGGCCCCCGCCAGGCGGGGGGGGGGCTGTGTGCCTCTCCAGGGGCTGGGAAGCACAGCTTGAGCCTCCTGGGGTCCCCAGCATCACCCCTAAAGATAACCCTGTAATTCGGGGTTATATCTAACTGCCCCAGGCACAGGCAGGGCAGCATCACAGGGATGCTTTTAGAGATTTTCCTGGTAGAGAAAAGGGAAGAGGAGGCCTGGGTCTGGACCCTTCAAAGCCCCCTCGACGGCACCCACGGCAGCCGGGCCCGGTTGGTAGAGGTGGGAGCCACCAAGGGGTGACGCCGCTGGGGACATGCCGGGGTCCCAGAGCAGGGTGTGGGGCTGAGTGGGGTCATTCCCATGCCACGGCGGCTCCAGAGAACCCAAAACACCGTCCTCATTTCTCCTGCAAAACGGTGGTTTTGGGGTCCCAACAGAGAAGGACGGGGGCTACTCCCCCTCGTGTGATTCCCAACTTAGGAGACCAAATGGCAGAAAATCTGGAGGTTAGAAAAGCCGTACACATAATTAGTTTTGTTTTCTTTTTCCCCCAGCAAAATGCCTGATTTGATGTGGGAATCACCAGGGGTTGTGGCTCAAGGACCCCGGTCCCTATTGCTTCCACGGGACGGTGCCATGGGGTTGCTGCATGGGGCGAGCGGGGTTTTAAGCACCGAGCGGCTGTGCTGGGGTCCAAGCTGCTGCTGTGCCGGGACCAAAGGGGTCCTGAGAAAACCAGGAGCTGCGAGGCAGGGGCTGGAGAGGGTTAAAGGCAATGGTGAGCTCTGATCTGAGCTGCTCCCTCATCAGTCTCAGATGAGTGGCCTCGTATAAAACCGGCTGGGACTGTCCATGCACCCCTTTGCCTGTAATTGCTTATTTCCACGCCTGTTCTCACAGTCCTCGCTAGTGATGGTGCTTTTCCCACATAAAGATGGGGCTGAAAAATGGTCTTTGTGCCGGAGGGCGATGCCAGAGAGAGGAGCTCCCAAAAGCTCCTGCCCCCCCCCTTTGGGGGTCCCCATTTCACGCTGAGCGGGGTCCCTGTCACCAGCGTTAGTCCCCACCTGGGGGTGTGAAGCACGACGGTGCATTCGTAGGATGCTGTAATACACCAGGACAGAGAGTTTTGTTTCTTGAATTTATTGCAAGACCAAGGAAAGCAAGTATATACTGAAATGTAGGACGCAAGTATAGAAAGCAAGTATAGAAAGCAAGTATATACTGAAATGTAGGACGCACAACCAAGAGCGGGGCTGATCGAGGGCAGAAAGCCCTCATGCCACATCAGCCGTGCCCAGCATCCCCCCCGAGGTCTGGGCTGGAGAAATCCCTGGGAGATCCCACACAGAGAGGCTTCTTTGGGGCAGATCTCGAGTTCCGGCAGCGCGGGGAGGCACGGCACCTTCCTACGCCTACAGCTGGGGCCAGCTTCTGTTTTCCTGGGCATTATCACAACGTCTTTGTTCTGCGCTTATCGGGGCTGTCCCAGGCTCCCTGCTGCACATCTCAAGGATGCTGCGGGTTCCCAGGCAGCCTCTCTCAGTACTTTTCCATCAGGTTGGGTCACTCTTATGGCTGCTCGGGCAGTCCCCAGCCCCTGCCCTCGGGCACCTGAGGCTGACAGAGCAGAGGAAATTGGTGCCCGTGTGCCAGCTGGGGGGGAGCCAGGTGCTTGGGGCAACGCGGGGTGAAGACGAGCAGGTCCTGCCCACTGAGACATCAGCAGGGTGACAAACCCACTTTGCTTTAGCTGTGAATGAAGAAGCAGCTCAGGGGGATTACGGGGTGTTGCAGCAATCGCTGGGTCCCTCTTGAGCCCCCAACGAGCCACAGAGTTTGGAAGCTGCCCCCAGACACAGATCCATATTGTTTGGTGCTGCAAGGAGAAGCAATGGGTCCTAAGACCTGGCCCAGCTGTGCCCCAGAAATGCTGGGCACGCAGGGATGTCTTTTCCCAGCCCGACCTTCAATTTCCTTTCAAATAGCACTTTTTTTTTTTTTTTTTTTTTTTGGTCCTGAGCTGTTATTTTGTAATGAAAAGCCATTGCCTGTTTAGTGTTGAATCCTGCAGCCTTCCTGGCTCTGGTTTCTCAGGGCTGTGCAGCCCAAGATCCCAGTCTAGGGCCATGGGAAAGGACGTCCGTGTTTTGGAGCTCATGTTTCCCTAGAAAAGATAATTCCTGTCTGCTCCTGTCCTAAACTGAAATTTTCAGATGGCTGAATGAAGGTTCCCCTTGATATTTCCTCCAAAACAGCTCCTCTGATGAAGTTCGGTGTCCAGCAGTTTGCAGTGCTCTGCCTGTACCCCGGTGGCACCCTCACTTCTCCTGTCCTTCCCTGTCTCCATCTCTCTCTCACCTCATTTTCTTCTCTCCCCTGAGCCCTTCCTAGCCCTTTGCACAGACCCAGGGCTGTCAGAGGACTCTGTGCCTGTCCCTGCCTGGCCCAAGGGCTGCCCCAAAATCAGAATTCGGAGGGGGGAAGAGTGGTGGGAAGAGCGTGCGGTGTCCCCAGCACTCCCCTCAAGGCTGCCACCTTGTGATGGGTGCCGGGTTATGAGCAGCTCATGCTCAAGTCCTTTTGTAAATGAACTTGCCAGATCCAGCAGTTTCCTCTCCTTAACCGCCCTGTCTTGCCCGTGTAGGAGGAAGACCATCTACAAAACGGTTTGCCTGTCCTTCCTGCTGGTGGTCACGGTGACGGTGCTGCAGCGGGGAATGGCCCCCAGCCAGTTCATGCAGGGCCAGCAGCAGAAGGAGCTGCCCTCTCCGGAGCCCCCGAAAACGCAGAAGAGAGGCAACGCCTTCTCTGTCACCAGCACTTTCTGGAAGAGCAAGAAGGAGAAGGCTCCCACGACGGAGGAGGAAGAGGAGGAGGGGGCGATGGAGAAGCAAGTGAAGTCGTGGGACGTCGCCACTGCCAACTGCTCGGCCAACCAGAACTTCAGCAAGGTGGAGTGGTTCAAGGGGCTGGAGCCCAACTTCCAGCAGTTCCTGCTCTACCGGCACTGCCGCTACTTCCCCATGCTGATCAACCACCCCGAGAAGTGCAGCGGGGGCGTCTACCTGCTCATCGTGGTCAAGTCGGTCATCACGCAGCACGACCGCCGCGAGGCCATCCGCAGGACCTGGGGCCAGGAGAAGGAGGTGGACGGCAAGAGGATCAGGACGCTCTTCTTGCTGGGCACGGCCTCCAAGGAGGAGGAGAGAGCCAACTACCAGAAGCTGCTGGATTATGAGAACCACATCTACGGGGACATCCTGCAGTGGGATTTCCTGGACAGCTTCTTCAACCTGACCCTCAAGGAGGTGCACTTCCTGAAGTGGCTGAACATCTACTGCGACAACGTCCGCTTCGTTTTCAAGGGTGATGACGACGTCTTTGTGAGTCCCAGCAACATCCTGGAGTTCCTGGAGGACAAGATGGAGGGAGAGGACCTCTTTGTGGGGGACGTCCTCTACAAGGCCAAGCCGATCCGGAAGAAGGAGAACAAGTATTACATCCCCAGTGCGCTCTACAACAAAAGCAACTACCCGCCCTATGCGGGGGGTGGGGGCTTCATCATGGCTGGGCCCTTGGCCAAGAAGCTGCACAAGACCTCGGAGACACTGGAGCTGTACCCCATCGACGATGTCTTCCTAGGGATGTGCTTGGAGGTCCTCAAGGTATCGCCTGTCGGGCATGAGGGCTTCAAAACTTTTGGCATCGTGAAGAACAAGAACAGCAAGATGAACAAGGAGCCGTGTTTTTTCCGGAGTATGTTAGTGGTTCATAAACTGCTGCCCCCGGAGCTGCTCCAAATGTGGGACTTGGTCCACAGTAACTTGACGTGCTCGAGAAAACTCAACATCCTTTAGCTCAGTCTCTCTGGAGAGCTGGGACTGGAGGGGCTGGGGCAGCTGCTCCCTGCCCCGGGGCGCGGTGAGCCTCTGCTCGTGGCACACGAGGAGGGCAGAGGCTCCGCGGCCACGGGCAGGGCTTGTGATAGTGTTTGTTCCTGTACTGTAATGTGGTTCACTTATCTCCAGCTGGGTTGGGGGTTGCTGAAAAAGAAGAGAAAAAAAAAAAAAAGAAAAAAAAGAAAAAAAAGAAAAACACTAGCACTAAAGGGAGAGAGAGAAAGAGAGGGAAGAGGGTTTGCTCTGCTTTAGGTACCACCTCCACCAGATGATGAACGCTGGGGCTGGGGGATGCAGGAGGGATGTGGCATGCTCATTGTTATTTTTTGGAGGTGTTCAGGGTCTGGCAACCCAGGGAAGCTTCTCCAAGGGGGCTGAGTGGTTTACATGTATGTGAGCCCCCCCACCACTCAGCAGTCAAGGGGATTTTGTTATCTGAACCATCTGCTCCATGCAAGGTTGAACCTGTGTGCCTTGGGCTCGCCCCCTCCCCAGGTCCCCTCTGTGTCCCTGGTGTGTGGGTGGGGGAAAGGGGCTCTCCCCGGGGCCAGCCCCGAGACCCCATTAGGGCTGCTGGTTTTCAGCCAGGTGGTCGGGGAATCGGGGCTTTATCCCCAGTGGAGGTTCCCACAGGACTTCTGTTCCCAGTGCCAGCCCTGGCTGTGCACGCGTCGTGCTCAAACAAATGCACCCAGCCAAAATTCCTCAGGGATTTGATCTTCCTGGCAGGAAAGCAAAGAGCTGGGGTGGGCTGTCCTTGTCCACAGCCAGGGAAGCAGCAGAGGCACCTGGTCAGCCCCAGGTGGGTGCTGGAGGGCATCACTCCCTCCCTGGAGCGGGGTCCCAGGTGAAGAAGGGCTGGTCCTGAGCACAGCGTCCGCTCCTGTCTGGGCTCCTGGAGTGTACATTTCTATATGGTGGGGTCCAGGAGTGTGACAGGGGGTGACACCACACGACACGGCCCTTTTTCTGCTCCCCACCTTGTCTTAGGGCCACTGGAGGTGTCGGGGTGAGCCCCAAGCCAGCTTCTGTGGTGGAAAACCTGTGCAGCGACGTGGCCACACACCCCTGGGTGCTCTCCAGCCACCGACTGCCGGCTGTGCAAGGCCACACACGTGTGCAAAGCCACATGCGTGTGGACTCCGGTGTGTCACCTTCTGGGGCGGGGGCATGGCGTTTGTACACCAACCATCATCCCCGAGTGCAGGGCTTGTGCAGCCGACTGTCCCAGTGCGTGGTGGACGTGCACAGCCACAGCCATGGCCCTGAACATGAGCAGCGAAATGCACACACGTGTGCTCTCTCTCCTCTCTCTCTCTCTCCTTCTCTGGTGCCAGACATTGAAAGGAAAAAATTTCTACTACCTCAAAGGTCCCCCTGTGCAGTGCCTTTTTTTTTTTTTTTTTTTTTTTTTCCCCTTAATGTGTTCTGGAAATGTGCCTGTTTCATTCACTCCAAGCCTGTATGTTCCCCAGGTTAGAAAACAAACAAGAAGGGGCGCGCGGCAGCCAAAAGAGCAACCCGCGCGCCAAGCCGCGCCACTTCCCCTCTGCAAATGCCCCTCGTCTGCTCCGACGAGCTGCACATTTGGAGAGGAAAAACCAGAAAGAGCCCGCTGCTACCCTGTCTGCTGGCGGGGCTGACATTTGATTGACGACGTGCCCAGCGGAGCCGTGGCCCCGGGGCACCTGCGGGGCAGAGCCCGAGGGCATCGCTAGTGCCCACTGGGCACCGAGCACGCGGTCATTTCCCATCCTCTCGGTCGTTTCCCATCCTTGTGGGTTCAGAAATGCTTCCCCACATGGCACCTCTGTCACTGATGTCGGGTACGGTTCCTTGGGCTGTCTGCTTGCCCCGTAGCAGGGGCGGTGCTGGCTCTCCGTAGCGGCGCGTTTGGAGAGCCAGGGCCGCGTGCCGAAATCTTTCAGTGTTGCTCTTCACCTGGCGGGACCTGTACAGAGAAACCGTGTAGATTTGGTGAATATTTTAGTTTCTAAATAAAGGTTAAAAGAAGAAGGAGAAGAAATAAAACCACCCAAGCCCCACGTTGTTGCTAGCAAGCTGGTTTCTGCTGGCCAGGACAGGCTGCCTCCTTGGGAACTGAACCTGGCAGAGGCCACAGGGGCAAATGTGGGGGCTGCGGTTCTGGCGTGGTGTGGCTTCATTGCAGAGCCCGTTGTGGTGTTTAACGAGGCCCTGTGGATATTTTCTGTCTTCTAAGCACTCCCTCAGCTGCATTTCAAACCCAGCTAAACTTCAGGCCGCCCTGGCATGCTACAGCGAGCTGCGCACCTCCAGCCCTGTGGGAAGAGCTGCCTGGGCAGGTTTGGGCACTCACCTCCTGGCAAACCTCCTTTTGTCCTCGCCCTGAAGGACACCACGACCTCGCTGTTCCTGTCGCCCTCTCCAGGCCACACTCCCCCCGTAGCACCATGCTCACTGCCTTTAGGAGCACCACAGGGCAGTGCAACGGGGACCCCAGAGCCACAAGCACAGGGACAAAGCCACATCGGGTTTGGCTTTGGGGTGAAGAGGAGGAAAACCACACGGGGAGATTGAGGGATGTCAGGGGCTGGGTTTTTGGGGCTGGCACCCAATGATGGGTGCGGAGAGGTGACCAGAGGGGACTGGGACTGTGTAGGATGCTGCATTGTGGGCCATGCTCCACATCCTGTTCCACCCAGAGTTCCACCAGGTGTGAAAAAGGCAAAAAGGCAACCTTTTTTTTTTTTTTTTTAAAAAAAACATGCTTAGGGATGCTTTTGCTCTTTCAAGCAGAACCCAAGGCTGCAGCACCGCTCCCTGGGGAGCCAGGGGGGAACAAACGACCCAGCAGGGCTGGGACAAACGCTGGGTGGTGGTGTGGGGAGGTTCCATGGCAGGGCCCCGGAGCTAAAGCCAGGTCTGGGGGCGAAGGCAGGGCGCCCAGAGCCTCCTGCCGGGCGGGTGCTGCCCTCTGCCGCCCGGCCCTGCCGCCACGCTCCGACCATTTGCCGCCAGGGCCAGCCTCTAAAATGGCTGATGGCTCCAAACAGCAGCCAAAAAGCGAGCCTTGGCCCTTGTTGAGTATAAAAAGTTTATTTTCATGTGCTTTGCAGGGCTGGCCCAGCTGCTAGTGGCAGGTTCTACATATACCCACTGCTCCCCCAACACACGAGTGGAGAACATGGTGCTTTTTCAGGCAAGAATGTGCAACGGACTGTAGCAAACCCTTCTTCCTTCCACACGTGCTCTGTTTCAGGAATTAAGAAGTAGGAACAACCTTTGATAGGTTGCAAGAGTGTGGCAGAGGCAGGTGCAGTACCGAGTAGAGCTCCCAGCACTGCCAGCACCTTTAAGGAGGTGTGACACCGCAGTCCTTGTCTTAGGGTCATTGCCCCCAGCTGGGAAAGAGGCAGTGGGGCACAGGTCAGACAATTTATGGGTGAGAGGCAGAGGCTGCCAGCACAGCTTGCAGGAGGTGACATTTGAGCCTGCACCTACCTGTGTCCAGCAAAGCCCTGTGGTGGCAGCCACCCTGCTGTGAGCAGCGCTGCCCCTCTGCACCCACGTGCTGCAGTCACTCAGGAGCAGCCTTGTTTGCCAACAGCTGCTGCAGCAGGAGCCCAGCCAGGGCCTAGGGAAGGAAAACTGGCCCGGGAGGCTAGCTCCTCACTCCCCAGGGCTGTTAAGCAATCACACTTACCAAGCCCGAGAAGGGACAGAAGCAGGTGGGTGCTTTTTCAGAGTAACAAGCAGTTACTGTGGCCCTGTGTTTCAACAGAGGGCGTCACAGTGAGAGACAAACAGGAGGAAAGACAGGTGCTGGAGGTGGAATTTTCTGTGAAATAAAGCATACCAAGCTCCTGCTGGTCAAGGGCTTTTTTTTTTTTTTTTTTTTTTTTTTTAAATCAAGTGGAGAACACAATGGTTTCTTTCTCAGTACTGCTCTCTCCTATTCCTTCCTGCAATACTCTAAGCGTAACCTAACTGATGTACATTGGTGGTTGCCACTGCAGGCTGAACCAGAAGCAAGACAGTAGCTGCTGTTTGCGGAATTAGTGACCTTAAAATGAAAGGCTCAAGCCAGAATTTCTCCCAGCCTGCTTTAGGTGGCGCAGAATTAACACGAACCAGTTTAGGTCCTTTAATCTGTCCAAGACAGGGTGCTGAAGCACAAATGATAAAACATTCTGCATTTTTACAGCAAAAATGCTACCGAAGTTTATAGGAAAAAAAATATTTTTGTACATGGGTAAAACATTATAAATTCAAGACAACTCACAGACAAGGGGTAAATTCCCACATGTATCGCTCACTTCTTTTAAAAAGTTCACTTGAATAGGCAAGCAGTCAAAATGGCTTGCTCTCTCTTCCTTGAAATGAAAACTGTTTCTTCCAAGTGGCTCACAGTACTCCTTTGCACCTTGGAATGTCCTCCGAAGGCTCCGCCGAGATAAAATGAGAATAAAAACCCCCGGAGTCCTTTCAGATAGTCTCAGAGAGCAGAAGGGAAAGGAAAAGGGAAGTTTATTCAAACTTGATCTTCTTCCCTTGGGGCTTGTGATCTCCACCTCCTCCTCTGCCTCCTCGGAAGCCACCTCCTCTACCTAAAGAGATGACGTCAAGAAGCGAGATTAAATCAAGAAGCAGAGCTGCAGGGGTCCCTGCACACATACCACTGCCCTTCCAAACCCCTCTTGGCACAGAACAGAAAATAAATTCACATCAGATGCTCCGTGTGACCACACACCGTAATCCCAAGAAGGGCTCGAGCTCAACTTCTGACTGTGCCCCTTAGAAGAGGGGTACTGGCATCTCCTTACCTCCAAATCCTCTGCCACCACCTCTGCCACCAAATCCACCTCTTCCTCCTCGGCCTCCTCTGCCACCACCTCTGCCGCCAAATCCACCGCCAAATCCGCCGCCACGCTGAAAGTCGCCCTTTGGCTTGGCAAAATCAAGGGTCACTTTGTTTCCATCTATCTCGCCATCCTCCATGGCTTCTTTAGCTGCTTTGGCATCTTCCGGGGAGCTGAAGTCCACAAACCCGAACCTAGGCGGTGGATTAAGAGAAAGATGGTCAATCCACAAACTCACGGACTGTAGCACCAGCTGCAGGCACGTGACAGCGATGGCTCAGGAAACAATTGCATTTCTGCAACCAGGGATCAGAAATGTTATGTGTAGAACAGTAATGGCTAATCGCAACCGATGGAGCCACGTTACGAGCGTGCCAGTACTGAACCGTTAATATCCTTCTCGTGCGAATCCATAGGCTGCCATGGAGTGGTTGGCAGGAAGGAGCTCATTGAGAAGTGAGCATGCATTCAAAATTTTGTAATACTTTTTGCACACTAGACCTGAATCCCAAATTGTGTTTAACGTACCCTTTAGAAGATCCGGTGTCTCTGTCTGTGACTATTCTAGCACTTATAGAGCCTTCAAATGATTCTCTTAGCGTCTCCTCTGTTGTGTCCTCAGAAAGGCCTCTGACAAACAACGTTTTGCTTTGTTCTGTGGGAAGACAATACATTCAGAGATCATCAAGTCTCAGCAAAGCCACCATCAACCTCTCAGCAATGCAAGCTGGGTTTGGTGCTGACTCCTACAACAGCTCATGTGGTTCAGGGGTTTGTTTTCGAAAGGATGCCCAGAACAGCTGAGGCACCCAAAGGTGACCTGGAAAGCTTTTTCAGGACAACTTATGTCTAAGAGCATCTCCATGTGGACCAGTTTGGTACTCTCAAATTCCCCCTTCAGCCCCTGTAATAAATAATAGTGTCTGATCAGTCTGGATACTGACTGGACAGACTGCTGGATCAGCACTTGACTATCTAGAGGACTTGACAAACAGTTTCATCATCATTTCAGATAATCAGTCATCATATCCAGCACACTCACGATAGGAATCTTCTGTACCACCGGTTTATTTTTTTCCTTTTTTTAAAAAGCAGACCCGAGTTTGCGTGAATTGTACACTCCTGTCACCAGATCAAATAATCAAACATGGAATACTTACGGTTAAATCCTCCTCTTGCGTTCGTGTTCCCTTTCTGCCATGCTGGTGAACTGAATTCCAGTCTGATTGCTCTGCCTTCAATTTCTGTGTTGTTACAGGAATTCAATGCCTCTTTGGCATCCTCAGCCGTGGGAAACTCTACAAATGCATACCTGTTTGGAGAGGAAGACTTCAGTCAGCTTGGGAGCACAGGACATCAGTGGAAGTAAGGCATTCACAACGACAACTGAGAAATCAGTTTTAAGTCAGACATACCCTTTAGGCCTGCCCTGGTTGTTCTGTGGCATCTTGATGGAAGAGGCTTTTTTAAACAGTTCTTGGAGAGTCTCCTCTGAGGCAGCGTATGAGAGGTTGTTTACAATCAGGGTCTTTGACTCCCTCTCTCCACCTCCTACAAAGAAAATGATGCTATAAGTACAGGTTTGGAGAGGGAAAGCTCCCTTTCCCCTTTATGCATCCTACAGATCTGGAATGTACCTTTCTGGTTTTCTTGTTGGCTCTTCTCACCGGTGTAGTCAATGACCATGGCACGACCATCGATCTCTGTGCCCTGCTTCTCCTCCAGAGCTTTGTCTGCGTCAGCTTCTGTTTTGAATTCAACATAGGCCATCCTAAAATAAAGAAGAACGTGAACAAAGGTTCTTTTGGTTTTTGTAATGTCCTCCCTTTCAGGAGGTGCATGAGAGGGAAATGAGACGCAACTAAATGAATGAGAGGGAAAGCACGTAAAAAAAATGAAAAAAATAACTACTTCAGTACATCTAATCCAGCAGATTCCTTAATGTAGTTAAAAGAAAGACTAGCTTTTCAAAATATGCTGAGACTGAAAAACAAAATATCCAGTGTCCTCACAGATAGCTACATACCCTTTGCTGCTCCCTTCCTTGTTAAGAACTATTCTGACTTCTACTGCATTTTCAAACACATCTTTCATTTCCTCTTCGGTTAAGCGGTAGGGCAGATTCTTCACAAACAGCGTTCTAGCATCTCTCTCTGCAAAGAGGGAAAGAGTTACTTCCACATGATCAGCTCAAAATCCACAGGTCCTAAAGCTGAGGACAGAACCACATTTCCTCCCCATCCCCTTGTAAGGGCTACTTCTTCAGATCCCATTTCCAGACATACCAGTCAGAAGTTGCCTATCCATTTCAGTGTTTCTCATACCTTTTTTATTTTCTTTAAGACTTTCCTTGCTTTTTGCTTTTTCCAGTTTAATTTCCAAGCCCATCAGCTTCTTCCCATTCAGTTGAAGAGCTTTATCCATATCTTCAGCAGATAAGAAGTCTACGTAGCCAAATCGTCTGAAAGAAAAGCAACTTTACTGTTTAAGCTGATCTCTAACAGCAGACAGCACATACAGAACCAGAGGGAATAGGTCAAGCTAAAGCACCAGTAAAAATTAAGGCAAAGAGGTGACTGTAACAGCTCTATGCTTTAGTGGCAGCTCCCCCTTTTGGGATATTCTGTCTGAAACAGCTGCAAGCCTGGCAAGTGCAATACCAGTATCAGCACTGCACGTGTACTGTGCCTCTTCCAGCTTCCATACACTACCAACAGTGATCCCAGGATCTTGAAGGGAAATCTGCATCAGCACTTTTACCCATCTAAATGAGTTGTTGCCAACTGAAAGCAGCAGCAAAATTCTACAGAGGAACTTACTTGGAAGAACCAATTCTGACTTCTGAAACTTGAAGATTCTTCTTGCCAAAGAACTCTTTGATGGCTGTCTTCAGTTCTTCGTAGTCCTTGGTGGGGGTCAGATTTTTCACGAAGAGTGAGAAAGCTGAGGCAGGAGCTTTCAATGAAAAGACAAATGAGTGTAAGGCAGATTGAAAGAATTGGAAACTAAACCATGGACAGCATTAGCACATCAGCTTCTGCTCAAAAGTGACATCACACTTCAGTATTAAGTCCCTTATAATCATCATTTGTGCTGGAAAAAAGCAACGCTGAACACCCAGTCCCATTACATGCCTTGTCCAACAGCCCAGTGCTAAGTCGAGCATCATTTGATGACCCCACGCCACCCACCTTCTGTTTTCTTTTTCTTGGCCTCTGGTGCACTTTTATTGGCCATTTCTTTCTTCCTCTTTCCAGGTGCTTCCTTGACAGGTTCTGCGATAGAGAACAAACAACACTGAAATGAAGTACAAGAATAAAACAGCTTCCTCTGTGCTGGATAAATGCAGGAGCATTAACATCTACACCGCTCACACGTGAAACCTGCTCTTGTCATTAGAAGCAACTGTTCTTCAGCCCTGGAGACTATAACAGGACAGAAGTTTTACTCAGACATCCTTTCTCTTTTTATGGACAGTTACATTCTCATTAATATCTAAACTCACTTTCATCTTCGCTTTCTTCCTCATCTTCTTCCTCATCATCATCTTCATCCTCCTCATCTTCATCCTCCTCCTCCTCTTCATCTTCCTCATCTTCAGACTCTGCCTTGGCTTTTGCCGGCGCAGCCTTTGCTGGAGTAGGTTTCTTCACTGGAACGGGTGTGGTGTCCATGGCCTCATCTTCAGACTCTGAAATGAAGTGCACGGGAGATTTCAGGTGCGTTCAAAATCAAGTCAATTTTGAGTGTAACAAGAAAATAAATTGGTGAACTAAGTATTTTTTCATGCCTCCTGAAGCTTATAGGTTTCCAGGAAATAAGCTGTAATGTTATACTAATAATCCATCGAGTTAACCTCCCCTTTCTCTCCCAGCCCAAGCAACTACTAAGTATTTAACATTTTAAGTGCTTTAACATTTAAGAAACATTCTTAACGTGTGTAACATTTCCTAAATTTTCTAAGAGACAAAGTTTTCCTAAATCCTTTGTGGACCACATACCCTCATCTTCCTCATCATCTTCATCATCGTCATCTTCTTCTTCCTCAGATTCTTGCTTTGCTGGCACAACTGCAGGCTTTTTGGCTGGTACAACTGCCGCGGGCTTTTTGGCTGCAGGCTTCACAGGCATTGCTGGTTCCTCTTCCTCCTCTGCAACAACAGAACAGTAAGCATTTATCCACAGCACTCAGCCTTCAGCCTCAGTCAAGTACTTTGTTTCACTAGATTTTGGCAGCGCTCAGAAGAGAACAAACAGGAAATTAAAGGTACTTCACAGGCTTCATGGAATACAGCCACAGCACAGAAAGTTCTCCAATAGTCCCTGAACACCCGACTTTCCTCCCTTGCTGTTATCAATGAAACCCCCTCTTTGGGGTGTTAAGTCACGCTGACCTGTCCATTTCAAAAGTAACCACATTTAGCTACTGAACCCGGCCAACTTTAAAGGTGGACAATTACTCCACAAGTATCTTACCAGAATCATCATCTTCATCCTCATCCTCCTCATCCTCTTCCTCATCCTCCTCATCTTCGTCTTCTTCCTCACTTTCTTCCTTCTTGGCATTCTTGCCATTTTTTGCTCCTTTACCTAACACAGCAGCCTTTTTAGGTGATGGAGCAACAGCCTTTTTAGCTGGAGTAGCCACGGCCTTCTTGGCTGGTGTAACTGCCTTTTTTGCAGGAGTGGCAGCCTTCTTTGCAGGGGTAGCAGCCTTCTTAGCTGGCGTGACTGCTGCTTTTGGTTGTTTCTTCTGAGGGACCATCTGAAAGAAATTTATTATTTGATTTATGTTGTCCCTGAAGGGATTTCAGAGTGACAAACACGACCCCACGCTGGCATCATGCCTTGACAGACTGGAAGAACTTTGCAGCCACACTTACGAAAGGGCACTCCAAGAGCTACAGCAAGCAGGTAGCTGCTACCTCTGCACACCCAATTAGTCAAAAGGTATGTTCTCAGCACCACTCCTCTCTGTACCTGTTCTGTCCATTCTTGCTTCTACACCTCGTGGCTAGTGCAGCAATGTGGCAGACAAATACATAGCAACTTCTAATCTAAAGCTTACCCTTCTGATGCTTGTTCAGTCCGTTTCCTTCAATTTCTTATGATGTTGAATTAATAAAGCTCAGTAGCAACCTCTTCATGCTTTTAACAGACGAGGTGTGTAACTGCAATGCCTGAAGCAATACTAATGGATCTCTGCAGCAGCACCCAGAAGCCTGAGGTTTACAGTCCCGTGTTCTACATGTGCATGATAAATCGCTTATTGCGGATGCCCTACTTGACTAACTAATCGTTCTTTCTCTTATCACTACTAGAACACCTTTAAGATCCCAGTAGCCCTTCTAAAGCCTGGAAGTACTAACTTAGCAGTTAAACCAGCTTTTCCCCCATTGTTTCCCCCTTACCATCACTTTACCCCTCAAGCCACGACAAAGGGGCCCGCTAACTGCTTATTAACGTGGATTCGCCCTCACACGTGGGCCCCGAAAGCCTCCCGGACACCGCACCACGTGCGGCCGCTCCCTCACCTCCTCTCCGCTGCTCTCCTCCAGGTCGGAGGACTCCTCCTCCTCGCTCTCCTCCACCTTTTTGGGGGGCGGAGGGGCCATCTTCTTCTGCTTCACCTGATTCTTGGGGGTCTGGGAGGAAAAGAAAGGGGGGGGGGGGGGTCAGGCGCCGCTCCTTGCCCACGCCGCCAACACGTGGCCGTTCGCGGGCGCGCGCCGGCATGTGCTCGCGCGCCCCACGTGGCCGCGCCCCCCCCCCCCCCCCCCCCCCCCCCCCCCCCCCCC